>CAAKHF010022004.1:0-19414 GCA_901007745.1 Hippocampus kuda
TCCAGTATGCCCCGCGACCCTTGTGAGGGTAAACGGATCAGGAAATGGATGGGATGGATGGACAAAAAAAAAAAAAGACAGGATGGCCAGGGGTGTGAAGACAATGCAGCATGGTGGCACAAACATCATGAAACTATTTTGGTCCCATTTATGGCCTATTCGGCATTGACTAGGACATCATTCTGCCGAAAAGGAACCACCTTTAAACTTGCTTCCAGGCTAACAAAATCAAGTCAAGTCAAGCTTTATTGTCAAATATGCTGTGTGTGCAACATACAGCACAGATGAAATTACTTTCCTCTCTCAACCATAGTGCAAACAGTGCAAAAATGAATCCTACGGAGCGGCCAGCCTCATCTCCAGAGCTGAATCCAATAGAGAACTAGCAGGGGGCAATTAACCAAATGCTGCTTCTGAGGTCAAAGCATCAAATGTAGACAATTATGGAAACATCACGATTCAGTTCACTTCAATGCAACAGAGATGAGAAGCAGCTGTCAGAAATACTAAATATTCGATCAGTGATACACAGAGAAAATATTCAGCAGGTTTTAGTTTATACAGAAAATGTGTTTTTAATAGCCTAGTATTAATTTTTAAATCTTTCAAAACACGCAGCAAAAGATGAACGCTATGAAGTGGCTAGCTTGGTCCGCTGAAAAAATCCAATAGACAGCTAGCAGGGGTGACATTAATATTGTGGTTTCTGAAGCCAAACCATGATAGGCAGCTGAATTGTGGACTGCCTAATATTCAATTTTCTTCAATTTCTCTAACACAATGAAACATTAGATTTTATTTTTCAGTGTTTAATTTTGAATAGTTCCCATTGTATTCAGGTGTATGCAAATAAAAACGTTGCATACACATACAAAAAAAAAAAAAAAAAAGGATTAGGAGCTTTACTCACTAAAACTAACTGCGATTATTCTGAACACAACTGTACGTGCAAACTAGGACCGTAGTGAGATGAAGCCACTCTGTTTGTTTTGGTTTTGGGGTTTTTTTCCATTCTGTTGAACTGTATCAGAATTGTTACTTGTTTACCTTATGTTAGACTTACACTATCTGCAGTGAAGTTTTAAACACACAATTTTGTACCAGCAATGTTTGTAAGAAACCGAACTAAAATTAATTTCCAAATAAAAATGTTTTGACTGTGACTAAAGATGTTTTCACTCAGCCTGCGGCGGGTAAGTCAATTGACTTAAACTCATAGTATTTACATTCAGAAAACATTTGGAAACAACAGTGCTATGTGGTGATGGTCATCAAGCAAAAAAAAAAAAGAGTCAACCACGTTGACAGAGGGGCACTGGAGTGAATTAATGGCATACAAATGCATTTTTGCAGTGCTCTGGCGTGAGCCCAGGGTGTATGAATGCATTACCATCAAGCTATTCAAGAGCTCCGAGATGGATTTTCTGTAACTGAGACTGCGGTGTCAGCTGCAATGGCTTCCAATCATAATCTGCCACATTCTTGTTTAAAGTACCACTGATAAGAAGTGACTTGAAAAATAGCATTTGGCATCCGCCGCCGCAATTACCTCACTGCTATCGCTAGAGATCATGAGGATCATTGAACTGGAACGGAATTCCCAGAAGCAACAGAAAAAAGATTGAAGGAAGATAAACATGATTAATTAAAAACCTCCTCTCAGCCAACCCTGAGAGATAAATTAATCTCTTTGGCACCATTTATTACTCTTTTTGATGCGTAAAGCATGGGCTTTTCTTAAGTTTTGCTGTTGTACCACAAAAAAGTGCAACCAAACCAAATTCTGCAAAACTATGTTGTGACACAGAGCCAACCATGAAATACAGTGACCCAGCAGCTAGGGGACCCTTTGGAGTGCCCTACCGCAGTGGTCCCCAAACAACGGTGCGTGGTATTGGGGCACGTCTCATTTGGTCCCGGGCCAAGATCCTTTTGTGTTTATTTTTGTTTTTGCTGAGCGACAGTCAACCCCCCGCCCACCACCACCTCACCCACCCGTCGATTACCTTTTAAAGCAGCCGTCCCCAACCTTTTTTGCCCCACCAACCGGTTTGATGTCAGACAATATTTTCAGGGACCGGCCTATAAGGCCAGATATACAGTATACAACAAAATAATATGACATGACATGCATGAAAACTGTGGTATTTTCTTAACAGTCATAAACACGAATCACGACACAAGGAACGTCAGATCTGGCCGCAACACTCTCTGGTCGCTATGGTAACGTTAAAACGTGCCTTCAAAATAACATACACCGCAAATAAAAAGTGCATGAAAAATACGACTCACCATGGCCGCATATTATGCAGGGTGGGCTTGATGCGTGGAATCTCGTGTTGAGATAAATCAGTATCTTAAGTAGGACTCCTGATACTGTCTTATTATATGTAGCCTTCTTTTTCTTGGAAGTCGTTGGCTCCTCTTCTGTCTCCTGGCTGGGTCTTTTCCCCTTTCCAAGGAAACTTTCCAAAGACGTTTGGTTTGTTTTTTTTTTTTTTTACTCATTTTGCTAGCTGTTTCATTTAAGCGGTAACCTATCACGTGACCAAGAAGCACCGCCTTCACCTGCATCAAGGTGACATATTGTAGACTCATGTAACAGAGAATCCGGTAATTTTTCAAAATAAAATACATATTCAGCTTCCGAAATGAATAAAACAGAAATAATATAAGATCTCTTTCTGTGCGGCCCGGCACCAAGCCCGGGGGTTGGGGACCTCTGTTTTAAAGGATAATATTAATAGGGCCGGTTGATTATATGAGCGAGAATCGTGATATTACCTAACCAGCACGAGCTGTGAGTATACTGTATTTATGCCATCAAAATGTGCGCGACTCTAGATAATCGGAGTCCCCATTCTAACATTGTTTTGCAAATAAACTGAATCCGTCAACTAAATGAAAGAAGAAGCATTACACAGAACAATAAATTGACGAAATGTACTTCTGCCAGAGGCACAAAGGCCCAGGCAAGTCAGCTCCTTGGAACGCATAAACCCTTCATCCACAATAAGATGATGGCTCAGGGAGGGTTTTTTCACTTGAAGTTACACCAAATTCCAGATGTAAATTAATTTGAACGTTGATGAGTTATAACAAGTCATGCGTGAACAACAATAGTCTGCTTGTATCAATCTTTGCCTCTTTTATTGACTGTCAAAATGCAGCACGAATTTCATTGCATTCTGTGATCTGCAGAACCATCATCACGAGCAAAGCATTTTAAAACAACAAAGGCATTTATCAACATTGTCTAGTTTTAGCCAAATTGTCACCATGATGAACAACCAACTGTGGACGCCTGGTTACCACGTCAGCCTCACAGTGCAGAGGTGCAGAGTTCGATTCCGAATCAAACCCTGCACCTTTGCAAAAAGTTTTTATGAAATACAATATTATTAATAGCAAAGGGGGTAGGGGAGATTTCCATTCATTACAATGGGGAAGCAGGATGATTTCAGTCAACTTTTATTGCAAGACACCACTGAGAAT
This sequence comes from Hippocampus kuda, assembly GCA_901007745.1. Classification (NCBI taxonomy): domain Eukaryota; kingdom Metazoa; phylum Chordata; class Actinopteri; order Syngnathiformes; family Syngnathidae; genus Hippocampus; species Hippocampus kuda. The sequence continues at coordinate 3,496 of CAAKHF010022004.1, forward strand.
GGAAGGTGTTTATTTGTGTTTATTGTATCGTAACTTGAACCCGACAAGTTATGATAAGATGCTTCCTGGTTCGTGGAAGTAAGACATTCCAAATAGGTGAAGCATGCCATTTGAATTTGAGATGGACTGCACAATTTGAGCCAGATAGTGTCGGGTCAAATGGCACATGGTGATTAAAAAAAAAAAAAAGGTTTTCAAACGTCTACATTTCTGAGAAAAACAATTATATATATATATATATATATATATATATATATATATATATGGGCATATTTGGGCAAGTCAGAAAGCTCCACCGCTCAGCACAAGTGAGTTTATTGCTGCATGCTGCACACAAACAGACATTCATGAACACAATAGCCATAAACGTGACCTCCCCTCCACCCCGCCCACCACTACCACTACCCGTACTTACCAATAGTACCATTTTCCCTTGAAAATACTTGGTACGCACCCAGTGTACTGTGTGAATCATTGTCCCGCTTGCCTGTTAGATCTTCCAGACGGATAATCTCCCATGTTCCCAGAATCTGCTCTTGTGTCTTCTGAACATGGGGGAAAAAAATTACACCTCATATTGTGAAGGAAGCAGATTCAATAACAAGACCATCTCAAAGCGCTTTCAAAAAAAACAACCCTGCCAGAAAAAAAACGCCTCAGGGGAAGGAGAATTCCTCGGAATAGGCGACGTCCCATACATGAATGTTAATCATCAGGCAAAGGACATTTACGAGGTCAGCTTGACATGCATTTCTTGCCCGGATACTACAATGTATTTACTTTACACTAACTCGGAGAGATTTACGTAACAGCACCAACGCTTTTGAGGCCTTTTTTTTTCTTGTATTCTTACACGAGAAAACATATTTGCTTAACTGCATCCGGATAGACAAAAGTCCACAGGCCTTCTGAGAACAGAGCTCGCTTTAGGATTTCTAGGAAAGGGTTCCCATTCAGCGGTACTGTATCAGAGCACTCCAGTGCAAACGGCAATGATGAAGACTCTTAAATAGTTGCATGTGTTGGTGCGAGGCCAATCCACCACATGCGTGTGCGAGGGAATTATTTGGGAAAAGTTGTCTTCAGGGGAGGATCTCGCCAAGGAAGGCCTTTAAAAACACACAGGTGTTTGGTTGTTTTTGAACTAAAAAGCAGTCAACAGGCCTTGAGTTGACTTGTCTATAAACTATTCAGACGTTTACCGAATCTAAAATACTGTCAATCAAACTCCGATGAGTTGGATTATTATTTTGATTTTTGCATAATAATGATTTAAGTGGCCCTCATAAAGCCTTACAACATTTCAACATTTTACTACTCTCAGCTGACATCAAGTGTAAAAAATCAATTCTGACTGATCAACCACCGACTCATTTCAATTTGGATTTATTATTTCTTAGCATAATGATAAAAATATTCGTTTTTCTGTTAAACTACTGCAATCGTTAATCATCACGGCTATGTTTTAACATTTGAAGAAACTTTTTTTTTTTCGACAAAGGTTTCAGAGCCAAACCGCAGCCCTCATAAAAGCTTCCAGCACACGCACACGTGATCGTTCCATAATGTTCTGCGTGTCTGTGTTTATGTTCCAAGGGAGCTGTGCGCAACATATGAGTTGTTTGCTCTTTCACCACAATACTCTCTTGTTTTTAAGGGTATATTATGCATTTTTCTCCCAGGATTTAAAACGCTCAGCTGTTTAGCACACACTTAACTTTGTTAGCCTAAGAGCATAATTGCAAGTCTTTTTTTTTTTCAACATTCTCTGAAAACAAGAAAAAAAACACAAGAAATTTGACAAACAAGAAGAGTTCAGTTGCGTCAATTTTATTATTGCGGATTACCATGACTTGAAAGTCTGAGAATCTACCCAGAAATAAAGAAAAACGACTTTTTCTTTTTTTTTTTAGCAAGACACATTGGTCACTTCATTCATATTCTGACAGCAAGTTAAACAAGATTTGGGCAAGTAGGCTAATGACTCGTGACACTTTGGCTGAAATCACTCAGTTTTGGGGTTGGGAAGGTCAGTGGCTTCCTTGAATGAGACAGAACGGCTTCATTTCTGTGAGGCCCATTACGAGTGTGGTTTCAGGGTTATGATGAATAGCAGTTCCACATAGACAATAAAAGCATGGGCTGCATTTTCCCTCGGGGTGGCAGCACTTCATCACCAAGCCGGATCCATTCATGTACAGGCCGCTCCCTTATCATGTTCATGCTAACCTGTGGTAACCTCAGCCCGTTGATACAATAGTGTTTCTGTGTGTTTCCGACCGCTGCTTGGAAATGGCGGACCATCACCCATTTCGAGGGAGTGGCAAAATATCACAAGCCAACAATTTGGAAAAGCTTGCTCACAGACATATTTTCAGATTTAGGCAGCTCACAAAAGACAGAATCGGTTGGGAAATTTCACACGTGATGGTTTAGCAGCAACAATTTCGAGAAAAAAGTCCAGCCGTGCATTTTCGAGTTTGTCCTCATTAGAGTTGTGGCTGACCTCGGGTGACACGGGCTAAAGCCTGGATTGATCACTAGCTAACTGTGGGGTTTTTATCCTGGGGTGTCATAATTTTTTTTTTTTTTTAATTAAATTTAGATTGGAAAACTGATTTGATTCAACCCAACTAAATCAAATAATTTTATCCTAAAATATACCGTCCTTGATTCATGTCTATGTATGCATCGCATCGAGGTGCATCTCGAATCACGTTTATGACACGTGGGCACCAGGTACAAATCGATATAAATCAGTTTGATGTTGCAAATGATTTGTTGTTTCTTTCAATTTAATGAACTCAAATAATTTGAGATTTGCAGAACTTGTAAATGTGGGTACATAATAATAAATATGACCAAAGCTACAGCCATAGCATATTGGAAAAATCAAATCACAATCCCAAATGAAATTGCTCCACTTGAAAGTGTACCAATTTCGAATCATGTCGTACTCCATGCATCCGGACACGTATCGAATCGTCTTTTATTGGAGAGACGAACACCGCTACCACATAGACAAACAACCACTCACATGCACATCCGCACGTCTGGAGAAAATATTACACAACTACGAGGAAAACATGCAATCTTCATACAGGGAGGCAGGAGCTGAGATTCCAACCTGGCTCTCTCAATTGCAAGGCAGACGTACTCATCGTTACTAGATTACGCTGCTCACTCACAGATAACTTTCTTGAAAGAGGCAACACACAAAATACTGTCTGGTGTTTTTCCATACAGTATGTTCACTTTAAATCAGATTTCACTTTTTTTTTTTTTTTTTTTTTTTTACACAACAGCAGCTCAACAAAATGCAAGTGGGTTAAGGGGCGAGGTCACTCAGTGCATGCTCAACCTCATGTGGCCTCACGGCGTAGCAGTGAACTGAGGACTCACACGTTCCAAAACAAGTGGCCCTGGGCCTTTTAAACCTCTTCCATTTCCTCGTTGGCGCTCACAACAGCGACAGGTTTTCACAAGTGACGTTGCGTCAAATAGGCTGCCAGTGTTCTTCCACTGAGGGAAATCAACACCCAAGCTGTGGATTGTCTGTGCATGTGTGCACGGGGCATAACCACAGCTACAGGAACAGGGCAAGCAATTGCCCAGGACCCCCTGGCTGAGCTGAAGGGGGTCCACGAGGGACAGTAGACATCGGTCCATATTAATGAAAAAACAATTAGGAATTTACCTTGAAGACCTTTGATGTACTCTGCAGCAAACAATTTGCTTACCGTCATTATTTAGAAACATGAGCCTTAATCAAGTGTATGACGAATGCGGCTGGTTGCTTGGTACGCAACTCATCCAAAAACAACACTCTTGATTAATTGCCTTGTCAAATGTAACCAGTGGGCACAAGCTTGCGTGTCATTAAATAATCGACACTTGTTACAATTCTATTTGAAGGTTAATTGTTTTAATGTGTCACAGCGGCCAGGGTGACACAACATTTCACTGTAATAAGCTGACACACTTTTGCATAACTGGAACGCTCTGTGTAACTGAGAAGGCATTGTGTATCATAGCGTCCACAGTCACGGTTTCATGAAATAAAATTCACACATATCCAGAAACTTGCTCAACCCACTCATAATACAAGTAGGGTAAAGTCTTAACTAAAATGCAACATTTTGCTGGGCTTATTTTAGTAGCTAATGCGACTTTCTTTGCAGTGGCTTTTGTGTATTATCTCATAGTCTACTTCTATCTGCACTGATTTGCTAGCTAACAGTCAGTCACAGTGAGCGTCACCGATGGCCGAATCCATTTTGTACACTGCGAGTGACGGCTTATTCATTCAAATCATCATGTCAATTTCGTAATGACACAAAAATCTCTTAATTCTTCACAATTTTAAACGTCCCTATACCACTGAGCGGCGAACAATTGCGAGTGCTTCCAAAGCCAGCGACTGTTGCATTCACATCGGAGTTCCTCAGGATTCCTTCAAGGTCGCAAATGTTTGCTGAGTGGTTGCGAGACGTTCGCCTGTACTTTTCTTGTCGCAAGGGAATTTTGAACATGTTGAAGGTGTGAATTGGGAATTTCTCCATTGCGAGACTAATAAAGGTTTTCTTATCTTATCTTATCTTAGGTATCTGTGTAACATGCACATGCCATCTAGTGGTGAACTAATGGCATGTCTAGTGGGTATCCGAAGCAGAAAGATGACAGTGAAACATGTTAGCCTCGACGCATGTGATATAGTTAGTGAGTACTACACCTACAATTATATATAAAAAAAAAGTAAGTTGATGTGATAGAACTTTTTTTTTTTAGCATATTATTGAAATTAATAGTGGGGTTTTAAAATGAACATTGAAAAATCAAACAGTTTCCCTCTAGGAATTTGCATTTGGGTACATTTGTGCTTTAAATACACAGTTAATATTAATGCATTGTGGCAGATTATCAAGTGATTTAAGAATACTGCATCAACGTGAAAATGGCAGGAAAGTCACAGGTATCAAAATTTTCCCCTAGGCCAGTGGCCACCACGCAGTTCCGCCCCTGGCCGTGGCCCATGTCAGCAAAATGTTTCCACATCTCATTCCCTGCCTGTTGTTCCTTAACAAGGCACGGATGAGCGAAAGGTCATTGAGGTCTTTTCGAGCACAAGCTACCGTGTACTGTGGCTGAAGAAGAGACACACAGACTCCTGCGTGAAGCCACCTTCATGACAAATAAATGAAAACCCAAGATTCTGTCCCGATTTCTGATCGCGTGATCGTATGGGGACAGCTCATATCACTGCACTGCAACGACAAGGTGTCGGAAACCCTCCGCGTAGGGCCCCTTGCTATTGCTGCACTCTGGTGGTGAGATGACTCAGAGAAACAGCCAATATTGGTCCACATCAACGACTGAAAACCTCGTATACGCTGCGATTTTGCTCAAGCCAAGGTCAGCAAGAAAAAAAAAGCATCAGCACGGTACTGTAGACTTAGGAGCATGGTGTCAGCAATTATTAAAATCTCGTTTTCCATTCCGTCCATCTATCCAAACATCCATTATCCGAGCCGCTTATCCTTTTTTTCCCACGTGGTTGTGTGTTTATCAGTCTGAAAATATTACCTCCATGGTCCATTTTATCTGGGCCGACAGGGGGTGAAGAAACGCCTCTGCCAGGCACGACTAGTATCTTTAATGTCGAGGCGGTGAATTCCCAGAATGAAGCCCGCACCGGGGGCGGCTCGGCGGGGCGGAGTCAAAGCGCAGGCAAGCTTATTCCTGGAAAGCGTGTAGAGAGAAACCAGCGCTCGATTCCCGGGAGCGCGCGCCGCTTCAGCGAACGCAGAAGCCAGCGGGCGGGCACAGAGAACAAGAGGAGGGGCGCGCACACAGAAATGCACGCACACTCACACGCGCGCGTACATCGTAATAAAAAACAAAAAAAAAAACACCAAAAGTATAGAAGGATTTTTCGCCACGAAGAGTCGCGTTTCGGGCTGTACGCTTGTTTTAAAAAATTGCGCAAGGAGACTGTGTCGGGGATCGCTTGCGCGCGTGCACGACGTCCGGAGTCAGTGACGTCAGAGCTGCCAGTGCCGAAAGGCGTTCTCAGAATAGACTTCTAGGAAACAGTCAATTTTAAAAAAGCCAAGACTTTTCGCTGCGCTCCCTTCGCACATTGGAAGCTCCCGATTCTGGCGACAACACACTCCACAAAACGAGGCCGCTAAACCGGACTCTGTTATTTAAAAGGTACCACCTGAACAAACGTCGTATATTTTGGCGATCGACAGTGACGCGCGTTTACCGAAACTGGTTTCGTGAACCAGCGCTTGTTTGTTTTTTAATTCATGTTTTTCTTACAAGCTTTTTTTTAAAAATTAGCTTATCTTTGTCTTTTTTTTAACAAAAAGCGAGGACTGCGTTACGACTGGAATTGGAGTGTGGCTTGAAGAAGTAGTATGATTCTCTGTGTGCCAGGGTGAGTACATCATGTCTTTGTTTGCTTTTTAAGTCAGCAACAAAAGACCTCCGTGCGAATCAATGTACTATTAGATCGCTGAAACACACACAGAATTTAATTCAATTGAATACAGTAGAATAAGATCGTTATTTATTTATTCATATATATGAATGTGTGTGCGCTACATGTATAAATTCACCACCATAAATTGTATTATAAAGCATATGGATAAAGTGATTCTCATCAGAATCGCAGGAAGTCCATTCTAATTTAAAACATTTAAGCTATTTAGTGATAAATACTGTACAAAACTGTGACTATTTGGTTGTACCCGTGAACAATAGTCTCAGTATTCGTTTTAAAATTGTGCCTCGATGAGGGATTGTTTATCTTTCTAGGGATGATACTGTTTTATATTTGTACTATGACTTTGGATGCGTGCATGATAAACCAACAAACAACTCCACAGGACCCAAATAAGGGTAACTCTTGCATAAAGTAAACATGAGCGAAATGATTTGTTTACGACTTTTTAAAAAAAATCGAATACGCATGACTTGTTTGGCGGGGAAGCAAGTCTTGCGTCTGTTTATACAATTTAAACCGGTATTTTTAATATGTTGTGTAAAAAGAATTCTGGATTTTAAAAAAAGGACATACCGCAACCTAAATCACACACGCGTAAACTGCCGTGCGCATTTTTTGCCCGAAGAATTTATTTTGAACGTGCAAAAAATACACGTACAGTATAATATACGCATTTACAGAAACTGGTTGACATTTGCCGTGCCTGTAAATCGCTTTCAAACTGGTAGCACGGTTTCATCCTAATTTTATGAAGCTATGGGCTGTTAAAACAAAATCTAGAAAACACATTATATTGTAACTCTGCTGTGAACATTTGTTGTTTTTGTAAATAGCATTTAAACAGATATCTTCACCATTTTCGTCCTATTTTGACCTTTTGGGCCATGTTAAAAGTCCAACAGCACTTTATAGTGACTCTTGGGAGTAAACTCGGCTTTTACCAGTTGTTGTGTTTATAAATAGCTTTCAAACCAGCATTACTTTTTAATCTTTACTATTCTGACATTTTGACCTATCATAAAAGACAAAATAACATACTATTGCCACCTGATTGAAACTGTATTGTATGCTTTTTTTTTTGGTACTATTTAAATTGATATTATAACTGTTTATTCCGAACATACCGACTCCTGTGAACATTTTTTTTTTTTTGCGTTTGGCAGAAGCATTTAATCCTTACGACAAATTTTGCTTGTTATGATGAAGTACAAAGCCGTGTTGAAAACTGAATTACACAAATTGATTACAGGCAGTTAGCTGCGATGTAAACATTTGTTGTGTTTGCAAACTGCTATTATTACTGCATTAGCCTCATTATGACAAAGTTAAACACATTATGTTGACTCCTGGGAGTGGCCCATTTGTTGTGTTTGTCACTCGCAGTTACACTGATGTCATTACAGATGCATTCAAATTTTCAACGATGCATGACTCTTTGCTTTTGTTTGTTCACGCCTGAACCCTAATAAAGCGATCATGCTATTTTCAGTCCCCGAGGTCTTTTACCCACTGCTCCAACGACTGAGGCCCCCCACAGGGGCATGCGGGCAGGGACGGTCGCGCCAACGCCTTGCCTCCAGAGCAGCACATCACTATGGGATCCCACCAAGGATCTGCAGGCCATTGCGAGCAACTTCTGCCACTTAGAAACATCAGGTGTGGTATATGAGCATACACGGCAGACTCTCCCAAGTTTTTTTCTCACTAGACTAAAATAAAGTAAAACTACTCATTTGAAAATGCCACAGAGACGGGGAATGGCGAGGGGGTGTTTCCTGTTGTTGTCCTACTGTTGGAATTAATTGTTGACAGCAACAGCACAAGAGCCTTATACACTGTAGAGGGGATATACAAAGTCTACACACATATCGGATGTTTTTGTGATTAAAAAAAAAAAACAGAGTTTGAATGTAACTAGTTGATTGTGAACATCACCGTATCCCCAGTTAACTCATTGAGGACCAGCCAATTCTGGACCCAGTCTGAAAGGACGTTTAAAAACGTCTTTGGGAGTGAATGAGTTAAAAGGGTGTTCACACTTCTGCAACCATGTTATCGCAGATTACAACTGCCAAAGTTTAAATGAATACGTAAACACATTCAATAGTTGTACATGGTACAGGCCACATTGTTTTTATTTTTATGACAAAAACTTGCCATTTGAACAGGGGTGTGTAGATTTTTTTTTAAATTCATGTGTAAGTGAACAGGGCATGTGCTTGGTAAATTGTATGGGGGGGGGAAGGGGTGCTCGGTTTACGATGGTCCCATTATACATTACAACATTTTGAGGTTATGAACGGCGCGCAATCATCTCATTTGTTCAGCAGCGTAAAAGGGATACATTGCCATGTGGCACAAGAAGGGCATACTCAGTTATCACTGTGTTCACAGTTTTTCATTTGGTTGTTTTACATTCATGGACTAAATGTATTTTTCATCTCGACTGTTACTGTGATGTGGTTCCGATTTACGTGCAAATTAGGGTTATGCAGTAGGAATTGAACTCTGTTGGAAAGAAAGAAGCCCCTGTATTTGCGTTATTGACATGTCATCGCCTGCATTGTTCGTACAGTACTGAGTAACGATAAGTTAAATTTGTGTTCAGTCGCCAGCGTCACACTTTTTCCTCTTTGCTGTTAGCGGTGTCGTTTGTGATGGCTTTACATAATCTAAAGACAAAGAAGAACACATTTATGGACTTGGATTTGGGCTGTCCAATTTGTTTTTGTGGCAGAGGGCACATTGCAACTAAAGTTGCCATCGGTTATACAGTAACTGCGAAATCATAAATGTATAAACTTTGTCACGACTGCCCGTGCTTTTGTTTCAGAACAAATCTGACTAACAGAATACAGTAATGGAAAACATATTTAGAAATCAGATGTCAAAAGAACAAACAAACAAAAAAAAGTTTCTTAAGCAGAGAGGTTTTCTACGGTACACATCAGAACACGCAATTTTGTCTATCACTAACTGAAGATAACGCAGTAGTAAAAGCATAACAACAGTCGATATTTCAAATATCGACTGCGATTATTTGTATGAAAAACACTTCTAGGCCATCAATAACAAACAAATGAAATATACAATAAGTAGGGCGGTAATTGAGTGTGCTTTCTTGTGCCGCCGTATTCTTATGTGATGCGCAAAGTAGTTCATTGTGTGTGGTTCATATCCCCGAAACCTCATGATTACAGTAAATATTGTTTTGAAAAACACTTGCAGGCCAGAAATTTCAAACCAATTTAAGAAAAAAAAGGTAGTACAAAGGTATCTGTGCTGCGTGACAACATAATTTTTTCACTACCGCTCAAAGCAGTTCATTGTGTGTAACCTAAAAAGGTCATTTTAACAGTCGATATTTGGATGAAAATGCTTGAAGGCAGTAAATAAAATGCAAATCAAATGCATCAGCAGTGATTATCTGGTGCTAACTTCTTTGTTGGTGTGCTTTCTCGTGCCGCGTCAAGACGTGTTCTCACGCCTCTGCTCTAGCTAGAATTCGTCAACACTCCATATTTGACTGTGACAACTATATGAAAAATACATCTATGTCACAAATACAAAAGAAACAAATGAAAACTCAATAACGCAAGAGTCTTTTGTTGCGTGACAACATATTCGAGGCTGGGCACGATTCATAACCTCAAAAATTGTTGTGACCATCTAAACCAAGCCCTCTTGGCATTATTTCCAGATCTTGGGTTTGACAATTGTTCTTTAGTAGTATCACATGACAACGATTTCAACTTTTGAGGCATATTTTCCAAGAATTTTTGGGTCTAGGACTTGTCTTGCGATGTGCTAAGCGATGTGCTAACATGGCGATATGTGTGTAGGGTGGTACTGGGGAGCTATAAGTGCGGCCCAGGCGCACGGTGCACTTCAAGAGGCCTCTGAGGGGGCTTTTCTGGTACGAGACAGCAGCCACCCTTTGTACATGCTCACCCTCTCCGTCAAGACGGCCCGCGGTCCCACCAGCATACGCATCCAGTACAGCTGTACCCGCTTCTTGCTGGACTGCAGCTCGCCGGCTCGGCCCAGCTTGTCGTCTTTCCCCAACGTGCCCAGCCTGGTCCAGCACTACATGGGACCGGAGAGGAGCGCGGCAGACGAGGAAGGCACGGCGGCCAAGGAGGCTACTTCCAAAGTGACAATCCAGGAGTCGTCGGCGTCTGTGGTGCTAAAATTAAGGCGGCCCGTGTATAAGCCGCAGAGCCTGCCCTCCTTGCAGCACCTTACCCGCCTGGTCATCAACAGGCATTCGGAGCGCCATGACCAGCTACCACTCCCAAGGCCTCTGCTGCGTTTCTTACAGGAATACCCCTTCAAGGTATGAGGCTTATCTCAACTGCAAAGGAGGACAAACACAAAAAATGTCTCCCCCACCTTCCCCTCCCCTTCACATGGAAATGACATTTGCTGCTTCAGAACTTTGGACACAGGGTCATTATTATATTTTTTAAAAAAGTGTATAAATTGAGTTGATATCAACGCGCACGAGTGCGTGTGTGTATGTGTGTGTGCGGGTATATCATTTGGACTGGATTGCATGAGATGTACATACACTGATTCCATTTACATACCTTTGCCGTTTTATTTTTTTCAGTAAAAACCTTTTTCTACCTTTTACATGTGCAATGTGTCGTCGTTTTTTTGACCATTACCTTATTCAACCACTTCAGTCTGATTCTAAAAACTTAAGTGGTTATAAAAAAATAAATAAAATAAAATATATGAACCGGTAGTTACAGTTTTTCAATAACATACAGTATATACTGGTTTTGGAAAAAAACAAGTGACCACTACTCTGTATATTAAACAAACAAACAAAAATGACTTCAAAATCAAGGATGGACTTGAGGGCCAATGATGCTTGCTACACTTCATCACAATCATATACATTCGACCAGCGATTGAAAAATATGTGGTTATAGTACCACTCGTGGGCGCGGGCTTCCTTAGTCGTATGGGGAGGTGGGGGGGGGGGTGACAAACAAACAAACACAGTTTAGTTATATTTTACTACAAAAGATTTTACTACAAAAGATAAAACTCTTAAATCATCATACAAGTCTTTTTTTCTTCCTATATTTCAGCAACTCATTAATGTTCAGACTGTGCAAAATGTTACGCCATCTTTCCATAACCTCAAATACTTATGTTTTTGGAATAAAACTTCTGTCTCGTTATTCATGAACACGGCCTAATATGCTACTGTTATCAATTTAATCATGTTGGTGGTACTTGGAGAGTCAAGTATTTTTTTAGATGGTTCTCGGAGTAAAATTATGACAACTACTCATTCACATTGGCAGAAAACAACAAACAATTCAGTTTATTTGTATATTAGTGACACTTCGGTGGCCGGGCATTTTAATAATAATAATGTTGCAGGAGTTTCCAAATTTTTTCCAGAGCTGTATACATATACGATTTGTGGGTTAAATGTTTTGGGTGCAATGTGAAAACTTTCCCCTGAGGTTTTCATTTGTTTTTAGAATCGCATATTATATGCTCGACTGTTCAAAAGTTTGGGGTCATCCAGAAACCACTTGTTTTTGAAAGAAAAGCATAATTTACATTCGATGGCAGAATTTGTGAAATATGGGCAATTCTTCGGAAAATATGTCTAATGACTGAATGGGGACCATCTAATTGGTATTATTTGTTTAATGATCATGCTATTTTGAAATACCTTCTAATTTCGTTTGAATCATCCTCCCCTAAAAATGTTTTTCTTGATCACTCATTTACAAATTCTGCACATACATGTCAACTCACGGGCACAACTGTATGTACACTACAATTCAAAACCTCATTTGCAAATGTCGGACTTAAATAATTTGAAGTAGAATGACGGTTTTTTTTCCAATGAAGATAACATTAATCATAAATAAAATGCAGACATTGTTGATGTGTGCTCAAAAAAAAAGCTTTGCTTTTTAAATAAGGATATTTCTATGTGATCCCCAAACATTTAAATGGCAGTGTATATACTGTATATGAAGTGGTCTGATTGACCCCAGCCATAGTTCGGTCGTGTATGTATAAATACCAGATTCCTCAGTCTGAAATTAAAGCTTTTATTTTCAAATATTGTACCGCATATATATTCGCACACAGTGACGAGGGCTTTTCTCCCGAGGCGATGGTCCTTTGTTTGTGCTAAAATGAACTACACTAAAACTACTTGACTGATTTCTAGGAAATGTTACATGTCAATCCTTCCCCTTTGATATTCAGTAAAACATGGACGACGATGACAATTTTGGTGTTGTTCCAAATGAGGTTTGTTTTGGCCTTGGTGACGTACGGGAAATATTTCAGCCATTCGATCAGCTCAGGAATAAAAAGACCATGAGGCCTGTGAGCTTCCAGTGTGCGCGAGATTGCACGAGGCAGTAATGGCCACATTGTGCTCGCATGTGTGTGCGCGCGCTCCTGCATCTGAGTCAGTGAGTGGACGGGCAAAGGGGAGGACCATTCATCAGGCGATTCACAGAACTACAAAATGCTTCCAGGGAGGAGGGTACGATTTCTGAGAGAGAGGCTTCTAAGAAAAGCCTTGGTAATTACCTTCTGCTTTGAGCCACTCTTGTGCCATCGCACACACATTTTTCTGTGGCATGGGACGCACGCAGATTAAAAAGCGCAGTCGCGGGTTGATTTGGATGATTCCTGCTGGAAATAATACCAGAGAATATTGAGCGATTAAAGCCGGCGCGTGTTTGCCAGCTCGGGAGTGGAGGGGGAGGGGAGCTGGTCAGCAAGGGCTCCGGCGACCTGGCTTAAAGCCAACATAATAGGATCTCGCTTTCTCAACCCAAGTGCAGCTTGCGGTCGTTGGACTTGTCTTTACGAAGGATGCAAAACCTAGGCCTGGGAAACACAAACAAATCAATGTCATCCTTTCCGAATTTGAACATCGGATGGGAAGGCAGCGCAGAGCATTACGCGCACTTCGTGTCTAATTTGGAAATAAAGTTACGATTGTCCGTGCGGTGGAAATCTAATGCACAGTCATGGGTCTACTCTATCGCATTCAGCATTGCGCTCTGTGGACGGACCTGCTGGTGATGTCGTGACGGGTCTCTGCCAAACGCAGCCACTCTACGTTGACCTCCAGCCAGTCCCGAATGAGCTGAGGGTGTCTGGGGTCCACCTCCAAGTAAACGCAGCTGTTGTTTATGCGGCAACAGAGCACAGGATTGATTGAAATGCAATTACAATAGCACAAGATTATCACAAGCAGCTTTTGGGTGGAGCACATGACTTATTAAAAAGGCTTAGGGGTAAAACCATACATGGGTTGTTCGGGGGTGGGGGAATTACATCTGGGCATTACCCATCATCTGACAGAATCTGTGGAGCCAAGGTTAAAATCTCGCGGATCACTTTCAAGCCGTCTTTTCCCCCGTCCAAAGCGGCGTGGTCCTCAAACCTGCCAACATACCGGTATATAAAAGAACATTTCTGTCAATGGACATCTAATGTTTTTAAAAAAAATAATTTTATATGATGTACACAGCACTGTTCAAAAGTATTGGACCCCATGTCATCAAATAATGGATTGCTGGATGGATGATTTATCCAAAACATGTCTAAAAGACTGGCAAAAGCAAGAGAGCTGAGCTAATCATGCTAGACTTCAGCTAAAGATAAAGAGGCACATTTTATTTATTTGGTTATATTTATGTATTTATATGTTTACTTATTTATTTATTTTATTTTTAATGTGCTAACATGTGACTAACTAGCTTGAAAGGAAATCAGCGAAGGGTGCATCGTGACATTGTGTATGTTTCACATTTTTGCATACCCTAGAGATTGTGTCCAAATTTTAGCACGAGCTTTTCTGTTAAGAATTTATGAGTACCCTGAAAAACACTCCAAAAATGTTAGTGATAATATCTAATGGTAGAGAGTGTCAGTAACTGTGCTAACATGTTAAAGCTAGAGCCAAGTCAAGCAACCAGCTGAGCGATTCTCAGTGTGGTCCAAGTACTACCCAATGAAAGAATGACTTAAATGTTAAAGGACTACAGATTTTTTTTTTTGTTTACTCCACTATAGTACATTTTAAGTACAGTTCAGTTGTATTTAACATTTAAGTACAAAACATTTGCATATGACCATTTAAAATTTTTTTCTTTTCCTACATATAAGCACAGCGCTCATGTTGAAACTGTGCACAATGTTACAGTGGCTATACTTTGAAGGACTAAAAGATCTGCTTGATTTTTGATGAACATTTGAGTTTACCACTGCACTGTATTTCAATTTGGTCATCATAGTGGTTGTTGGAAAACCAACTACTTTTTTGAGGTAGTACTTTGTGTCTAAAGTTTGAGAACCACTGGTCTACATTAATCAGGAGGACCTAAATTGTCATAAGAGCTCTGGCATAGCATGTACTCCAAAGTTAAACGATACTTAAATTGACAATTCATTTTGTTTTGATTTAATCTATAAACCATTTCTGTTTCGCCATAAATGCACTACTTTGCTATTTTTAAATATCATGTGTCCTTCCCTATTTAATGGCAGCATCAGATCTTGGTAATACAGTCCTAATACTGAATGCACAGGTGGATTGGACTGTTTTTAGATGGGAAATATTCAAAAGTCAGCATAAAGCTCTACTCAGGAAGTTTCGATTCCCATTGCAAATATAGATTGTCCACACATCATCAAAATACTTCCTGTTTCTCAAAGGTTTTTACACAATATTATCGATTTCCTGTTTTCTTCCCGCTCTTGGTTCGTTACCTCAAAATTTCTGGTTCCAGCGAAGGCATATCTTCTGAGAAGAGATAGGGAGGGTTACTGACCAACACGGCGACATTGCTGCACAGCTTCAACACCGTGTCGGCATCTGGCAAAAACATCAGGCAAACAATGCATTTATCAAAATTAATTTTTTTCTTTTGTGTGTGTGTGTGTGTATATATATATATACATATACATATATATACATATATATACATATACATATATATACATATATATATATATATATATACATATATATATATATATATATATATATATATATATATATACATATATATATATATATATATATATATATATATATATATACATATACATATACATATACATATATATATATATGGGCAGTGACCCCCAAACTAGATGAGTGGTTGCAACAGATCCCGGGAACAACATCGGACATCTCAGTCCAGAAATGTGCAGTGCTGGGAACAGCAAGGATACTGCGCAGAACCCTCAAGCTTCCTGGCCTCTGGTAGAGGACCCGAGCTGAATGAGGGACGGACACCACCCGAGGGGTGAGATGAGGATTTTATTTTATTATATATATATATATATATATATATATATATATATATATATATATATATATATTGTTGGGGGGAGGGG
>CAAKHF010022005.1:0-16282 GCA_901007745.1 Hippocampus kuda
GCCAGTGGTGAGCATATCACTGTAGAGTGACCAGAAATATGTTCATGCATGCACATGCACTTTTGTATGCTTCTAACCCCATCTGTAACTGTGAAGATCCATCATTTCCGATCCGCTTATCCTCACAAGGGTGCTGGAGCCTATCCCAGCCGTCTACGGGCAGTAGGCGAGGGACACCCTGAACCGGTAGCCAGCCAATCGCAGGGCACACAACCATCCATGTTCAATGACACACCTAGGGACAATTTGGAGTGTTCAATCAGCCTGCCATACATGTTTTTGGAATGTGGGAGGAAACCGGAGTACCCGGAGAAAACCCACGCAGACCCGAGGAAAACATGTAAATTCCACACAGGGATGGCCGGAGATGGAACTGAACCAGGTACTTCAGCACTGTGAGGTCAACGAGCTAACCACTGGATGACCGGGCCGCCCCTGTAACTGTGAAGTCATTGTTTATCATGTCATCCACAGTCAGGGTTTCAGGAACTCACATTTGCCCAACACCCTCCATAAAACAAGTAAGATCAAGTCCAAATCAAAAACCTTTTTTGCTGATCTTAATTTACTTTGGGTATATGTGTGCATTTTATTTCCTGAAAACATCACTGTGGATGGTATGATAAACGACTACGTCTCAGCCATCAGTAATGATTCTGACTGACACTGCCATTGTAAAAATCAAATGTTCTTCATGAAAATCAGATTCTTCATAGAGTTTCCATTCAGATCAAGTGTTCTTCAAATATGCAGTTACTAGAAATGAAGTGTGGGTATCAAGTGTGGCATGTAACCACAGCCACTGGGTCATGTTACGACGGCGTGACGTCACGGCCGTAAAGTGGGCAGTTGCCGAAAAGCGTTGCTATATAAAATGTGTCTCCTGAGAATAAACGGCAGTGAGCACAGAGTCCGACTCCACGTGTTTTATAGAACATAACATCAAGGCATCAAGAATACTGCATCAATTTGAAAATGGCAGCAAAGTCAGCTGTCTCATAACGAGCCTCCTCATAACTCCGCCCCTGGTTGCTAAAAACCACAGCTCACGCCCAGCCACTCCCATTCAACACATACATGATTTTCTCCAATTCTTATGCTTGCAATTCTGGGGATTCATTCAAATAGGTCGAAAACATGTTTTGAAAAGTTTACTTTAAGAGGTTTCATTTTGTTTTGCAAGTTGATATTAACGGCGGCCCAGTAGTCAAGTGGTGATCACGTTCGTCTCACCGTGCAGAGGTGCAGAGTTCGATTATGCTCCAGATCTAACCTTCCTGTGTTTTTCTGTGTGCCCTGCGATTGGCTGTCGACCAGTTCAGGGTGTCCCCCGCCTACTGCCCGAAGACAGCTGGGATAGGCTCCAGCATGGCCGCAACCCTCATGAGTTAATAAATATATATGTATGGATATTAAAAGTGACTACTGCTGTTAAATTTCACATGGAATTGGCTGGTTGAAGATTCTTCACGTGCAAGTGAAAACAGCAGCTTGCGCTGATCATTTGCAACCAAAAGGGTCCCTTTTGTTTAATTGATTGGCACACATTTCGAAACAAAGTAGCTGACTGGTTTATACTTGGCAGGCGATTTCTATTTATGTTCCGTTTTAATGGCTTCCTGCGCGGCTTTCCAATCAAAGCACGGCTGTGTGCTGCAGATTTGATTCAAAACAAGACAAAAAAATAATCATGCAACTGCTTTCGAGAGCTCTACTGGCTATTTCCTGTATTTGGAGTTGTAAGTCACTCAACATGATGAAATAAGGCAGAATTGCACAGATTTGAAACAAGACACAGAAATCTACCGTGACATTCAATCGGCAAACCCCCAAAAAATGCCATTTTTGTTGAACATGTGTGTGAATGCTGAAGAGCTGATGCTGAACCGGTTTGAAGAGCAATATTTGAAAGTTGAGCAAGTTCGATGAGTGAGTTTGATGTGAATTTGTCCAGATGTTACATTCATTTGGGAATTTCCTCATGGAAAATGTGGAATCCTCTTCGTTGAGCAAAGTAGGATTTTTTTTGTTTGTCTTTTTTCTTTCTTCTTTTTTCATTTGAACATTTGGAGCAATTTTGTTGACATTGAAAGTTGTTTGAATTAGTTGTGAAATGATGAACTTCAATTTCTCTATTAATTTGAGAAAGTATTTACAGAGAATTTGGAATTTTTCAATCAATTGGACATTTTGGAATGTTGTGAAAAAGATGATTTTTTTCATTTAAGTTGTGAAAACTTGAAAGTATAAATCGCTGACATTTATAGCAACAATGTTAATGCAACAAAGCAACCAAATTGTTTTTATTTGCATCTTTGGAGTTCCAAAAAAAGGGACAACCGTTCTCTCAACCTGGATTTCTTTGGTGTGGAAACAGCAAAACTGATTTCATTTCGTTGAATTGCCAACCTTAAAAAGTTGTCAAAGTTTGCTACCAACATTTTTTTTACACTGTGGCTTGAATTGTAAGAGAGACAGTGAATGTGATTTCTCAGTTTCTCCATAAAATTTGAATTGTCTCACGAAAAATGTAGATTTAAAAAAATAATAAATTGTGAGCTTGTTAAATTTATTTTGTGCTTGAAAGAGTAGAATTCAAAGTTGTGACTTATACTGAAATGTTTCACATTTTGAGGTCAGAACGGGTTGAATCAGTTGCGAAATGTGAAGCTGATGTCAATTTATTTTTTTCTTTTCTTGTGGAAAATGTGTTACTGGACGTTTGTGGTGTGTGGGAAAACAGCCGAGCATTGAGACATAGTGATGATTTGAATCGTTTGAGGAATGTAGAAGACCCAAAAAAAGCGAATGGAAGAATCGGAATTAAAAAAAAAAAAGTTTTAAAAGGTGTGCAGGATTACATAACGGTGCTAGAACGCTCTTCAGCATTGACAAGTGAAGAAAGAGCCTGCAGCTGAGTTACGCAGCACATTCTGCAGGTCCATTCCACCAGTAACAGACAGGTGGCAGCAGAGAGCCATGTGGGCAGGCAGTGCAAACAACAATAAGAACACACACACTCACACAAGTGGATTCTTAATGTGCACAAATAAAAAAAATGGTTTGTTCCGCCGCATTCATTTCTTACAGGCGGCAATTCAGTTTCAAGGAACACTGCGGGAAGGGCTCAAGTACTATGCTGTGCTCTCTAAAAATCGGATGCATTATTATTATTTCTTTTATGAAGTAATCAAGGTTTTGAATTGCAAATCCATTTGAAAACATGAGTCATGCCATAATCCGAAATACGTTAGTCAAACAAATGGAGTATTTTTCTTCTGTGTCAGCGTTTTGCCACCGTGGGAGTGATTTAAGGAAAGGTGAGCACGCACGCGCGTACACACACACACACACACACACACACACACACACACACACACACACACACACACACACACAGGTTCTTTGCAAGCAAACAAATAAAAAGCACAGGGCAGGGGGTAAGCCCTCTCCCCAGTCTCTTTTTTTCTTTTTAATTAGCTTCAGGCCACAGATTGACAGCTGGTGGAGTGCGAGATAACACGGTTACGAGCAGTGACTCTAAATATTTGCTGCCTTGCACACGGTGGACACGCAGCGCCCGCGTGAGCTCTCAAGAGGCACATTACGGAAATAATGACAAATGAAAAGCGGACCCACCCTTGTGTTTGTTGCTCAAATCACGTGAGCGGAATGAAAAGTCTTGCAAATGTCATGCGACATGCATTCAGTCATACAAGATTTTTTTTTTTCTTCCTGCCACCGCACAAGAGATAAAGCCATTTGATGGAACAAACTAATAGAAACTAAAAAGGTGCGTGATGGTTCGAAGGATTGTTGAGCATTAATGTTATGTGCGGCGCAGGTCTTGACATGTTGTCAAGGCTTTGGGACACGGCTGCTTTGGCGTGGCATCAAAGTGCAGCGGTGGGCACACAGGCGATAAAAATTCCATCACATGAGCGGCCAGCTGGGAGTCACGTTTCGCTTGGATGGAAATAAACGCATGCATGCAGCACATCCATTCCACCCAGTTAGTCGTCGTCCTTCACTGGGGACATCGCGCTGCACATGCTCGGAATGGATTCAGAAAATATTACGAATGATTGACTGTCTTTCATGAAAATTTAAAACACATTATTTGAGTCGTTTGTTATTTCTCATGTTTTTTTAAACTAGTCGGGATTTTTTTTTTATCATTGCTGGAATTGTTTTTATGATTCGTTAAAAATAAATATTTCGTTTTTCTCTCACTCTGAGATTTATTTTAAATATACAATCCGCTGCAATCAAAATGTGTTGTGATTACTGAAAGGCTGCCCATTGTCAGGCTGCTCTGCACATGATCCCCCATCCAGTCACTTCATCTGTGATGGGCCTTTCCTTTGTTCACTGCTAAAAATTAAAGAAGTCATGACCGTTTGAAAAAAGAAAAGAAAAAATAATAATATGAAGTTTTTGCATATATTTTCTCTTGTAAAATTGCGTACATTTCTCACGTTCATCACAAGTGATTTGTGCGTAATTTATCCCTTCACTCTATTCAATTTAAACCAATTTCTTCTCAAAAACTGCCCAGAGACTATATCCAAAATAAATAAATAGATTAAAAAATGTGGTGGCTTGATTCCAAAATGTTTTTATTGCATAGCTTAATTATTTGAATTGTATAACACAGCTAGCAAGATAGAAAGCTAGCTATAGAGAGCTAGATATATAGGCAGTGAGGGAATAATAATAATCATTATTATTATTATTATTATGATTATTATTGTTGTTGTTGTTTCTGTTGCAGGAAGGAAAAGGACAGAAGCCAGTGCAGAAGTCGACTCACATTTCACTTTTGACTTTCAAGTCAATCGGCATGATGTTGTCAACAGAAGGCCTCCTACAGTCATAAAAAAACGTCATAAGTACATTTTGAGCCACAAATAAAATAGAATAAACGGAAAAAAATTAATTCATGACCACAGTGTTTTGTTAAATTGTGAAAAACGGCGCGTTAAAGCACGAAATTACCTCTGAAACAAATAAGAAGGCGCTTCTATTGCTGAATCCGATTACATAAAGAGGACATTTCATCTGATTTTCCTGTTCATTTTGTTCACTGAAGAGACCAGGACTTAAAAAAAATATTCATGGGAAAATATACCCAGCATAAGGAGGAGAGTTTGACCCGAAAAAAAAAAGATCCCGTGCGGAGCTTGAGTTTATTTTTGCCTTCCTCCTCCTCCTCCTCCACAATGCACGACCGACGAAATACGAATACACGATGAGCGTGTTCACAAGAACAGAAAGGAAAACAGAAATTGTCCTCCAAAAACCCAAAAAATCTTTCTCGCAGATCTCCGTGCAATTAACACGGGTATAGGTTTATTATCAATAAGAATAAACAATTATTTTGTTATATTTTAGCTAACTGCGAGCTTCTGTGCGTGCGTGCGTATGGTGTGCCTGTGCGCGTTTCCACTCTGCACGTCAGACCGAATTAGACGAAAGCGAAATTGTGCCTGGCAATGTCAGCCAGTCGAATTTATGAGTGTGTAATGAAGCATTTCGGATGCAGACAGACTAAACAGCGTCTGTGTCTTGCGTGCACACAAACACTGACACACTTTTTTTCTTTGCAAATTACTAATTTTAACCCGCGTTTGGCAAAAATAAATACAAATATACATTCTATTGCCAATGAAAAGAAATGCCGTGGAGTAAAAGGAAATGCAGTGAGAGCACATGCAAAGTGTGGCCTCTGTAATGAGAGGGCTTTCCATTTACTGTTCTGACTAAAGTATGCAGACACACTTCTTGATGAATTCATCAATCAAGTAACACTTGGCCATGGTCCCTTATTTTGCCTTGAATCACAATTCTTCATCCTATCAGGTCATTTTTGACAATTTCAGCCTTTGTGGAGTCAGCCAGTTTGGAGAATTTGCCCACGATGCCTGACCTCAAGCAGAGTGGTGACCTCAAATCCAATAAATTAATAACAAAGAAAAACAGTAAACACCATAAAAACACGAAAACAATAGAGTCTCTTGCAGAGTCAGAAGCCATTGAATAAAATACACAAAATGAACACAAATGCTCATTTAAAATCTGTGTAATAATAGCTGATCCAATAAAAATATATATATTGAATGAGATAAAAATGAAACATTGATGTAAAATGAATTCTTTTACAGATACGGTGGACCGCCACATACATGCGGCACCTGCAGATTTTAAATAATACATATTTTAAATAGTTTTGTTTTGGATGAATGGGAGTCAACCCCAGTTTTTCACAGAAATGCTTATTGGCTTTTCAAGAATTTATGAGGTTAAAAAAAAATGCATCGAAAAAGGATGTGAATTATACGGACATTTTCACGATTTGTAGACTGGGCGGGTCCCTACCATCTTTCCCCTGGATTTGTTTCTTTTATGAACAGATAATTAAATTATTTTGTGAGATAAATGAATATAAAACAAATGTGAATATATAAAATTGAATTCATTTCTAATAATTACATTGGGGGGTGACAACTAAAAGAATGCATCAAATACCACAGGACCGATGAAAACAAAGGATCAGGCCACATCTGTCCCGCAGGCCAGATGTTGCCCGAAAAGAAGTTGAAAATAAACTCAGAGGGGGTAGCGGAGGGGGTAGCCTATCATTCTCAAGGGGTGTGGGTCTATGGGGTTTTTTTTTTTGGGTGGTTGGGGGGGGGGCTTCCTCCAGCATGCATTGGACTGATATAGGAGATTGGACTTGGCTGAGCTTCTTGACTCCCCCCCTGGCAGAGTGTGTTTTGACTAGCTTGCCAACTCCCTGACTGCCAGTCGAGCGTCCGGACGCTCGCCGAGTGGATTTGGAGCATTCCGGTCGGAAGCAGATGCCTTTGAAAAGGGGACAGAGGTTCCCCTTGTATATTTTTGCTCTTGCTCTATGTAAAAAATGGTAAGCCACGTGCATCTGACCTCGTACCTTGGCTATGAAGGAGTAGGTTCTGCGACCAACACGCCCATTTTGTCCACGTAAGGACTGCACTCCAAAGTCTGGTTGGGTTCAGCTGTCTTATGTAACAGCAGTTTGTCATCCTGGCACATAAGGCGTGATGGGCTCCAGCCAGCTTCAGCCACATTCTCTAAAAATATTCTGCTTATATTCCAACTTCATAGTTTAAATCGGGATGGCACTCGGGACATGGAAGACCTCTGCCAAGGCCGATAAGTTGGGGCATACGACACCCACCTCCTGCATATGTCCACATTTGTTTCATTTGTTCTAAAGAATCAAGGAGAATGTCAAAATACACTAATTGTGGGGGAAAAAAAGTTTGTGTGTTGGGGGTACGATGAAATATTTGGAAAAGTTTCAAAGTATGGTTGTTATTTTTGGATGTCATGTTTCTGAATAAACATACAATGAGCTACATATTTAACGAAAACAGGTCAATTTGTAATTTTTTTGGCGGACGGGGTGAGGGGGGCGGGGTGTGAGAAATTATGATGAGCAGAATGATATAGTCACAGTCCAAGCCTGCAGATGCCAGCATGACAACTGCCACACATAAGCTGTTTACATCACGGCTCTATCTGCTAGGCGGCATTGCCCCACGTGACCCCAATGCACGCAGACTGAAACTGCAGAAAGTGAAACTACATTTCTTCATTGCACCATTGCTAGCAAATCAAAAATTGTACAACATTTTATAGACTCAAAGTCGGTTGTGTGTGTGTGTGTTTTGGATGAGCCTCCCGACGAACCAACTAAATAATTGCAATTTAAAAAAAAATTATTACTTGGAGGAGATAACAAACACGGATTAAAAAAAAATTGACGGTGGTAAATTTCTACTTGTGATTAAAAAGCATGTATTGTTTGCGCATTTAAATGTGTGCGATTATAGTCCTATGGGTGGCAGTAATCCAACACAGCAAGCTTTTTACACCACAGCTCCACCTATTGGAGGTGGCAGGCTACGACCCTTAGTGACTACAATGCATCCTTTCATTTCTTCATTCATTCATTTCCGATCCACTTTATCCACACAAGGGTTGCAGGGGGTCCTGGAGCCTATCTCAGCCGTCATCGGGAAGTAGGTGGGGGACACCTTGAATCGGTTGCCAGCCAATCGCAGGGCACACAGAGACGAACAACCATCCGCGCTCACACTCACACCAATTTTGAGTGTTCAATCAACCTGCCATTTTTGGAATGTGGGAGGAAACCGGAGTACCCGAAGAAAACCCACGCAGGCCCGGGTAGAACATGCAAACTCCACACAGGGAGGCCAGAGCTGGGATTGAACCCACGCTTTCTGCACTGTGATGTCGACACGCTAACCACTGGGCCAATGGGCTGCCTCACAACACTGCAAAATATTTTAATAATAGATAGATAGATAGATAGATAGATAGATAGATAGATAGATAGATAGATAGATAGATAGATAGATAGATAGATAGATAGATAGATAGATAGATAGATAGATAGATAGATAGATAGATAGATAGATAGATAGAGAGAGACAGAAAGAGAGAGAGAGAGAAACACATATATTTTAGAAAAATAATTGAATACCATTGCAATAGTCCCCATCTGGCCGCCATGCCCAGCAACTCGTCCATCCCTGCTTCTCTCAAACAGAGATTTACTTGTAGGCTGAACGCTGAAAGACACACACCGCATCTCAACTCGTGCTCCCCCTTGAGTCGCCGTGACACATAATCAGACGCACTGTTTGCTACCCATAGCGTATGAAAGAATTTGTTCCATGTTTTGAACCAAACCGGCTGCCTGTATTTCCAAATTTCCATCATCTGTTTTCTCCTGTTTGCCCGTCTTTCCACACATGCTCACACGCGTCTTCATTTTCTCCCCCTGTGGCACCTCACTCGCGTCCTATCAGTCTATCAGTTACAGCTGACCACCAGTCAGGTGGGTCGACGGGACGTTTCCAAAGCCCTCCCGGCTCTCCCACCGGCCTGCAAACTCCCACACGGGCCCCACTCTGAGGCCTCGTCCCGTGGATGCAGGCCTGCCTGCCTGCGTGCGGGCAGAGCAGAGAGGCGAGAGACACCTGGCCAAACCGCAGAAAACACTTCCAGCTGCAGACTGCCTGATGCTCGCCGCAGAGAGAATTCAGGCCAAAGGTGGAGGAGCTCGCCGACGTCTACTGCGCCACCAGAAGATGTTTGCCTCGCTTCCACCGTGTTTATTTAAATCGCGGCGCATATGTTCATGCGAGGTGGTGTACGGTGGGCAGGCAGGCTTTTTATTTTAATGAGTGAGTCTGGGCAAATGTAAAGCAGGACACCAACTATTTTAACCTGGTTTCCAAAAAGCAATGTGGTTTCATTGTACAGTATACATAATTTGGGACATTTACATCGGTGAATCCTCCCTCAAGCATCCCCAGTTGGTCCAAAATACTGCTGCTCACCTTCTAACTGGTGCTCATAGCACATACTGTAACTCTGGCATGCTGACTTTTTTTTATTATTTTTTTTAAAGATTTTTAAATTTGTTTTCAAATCTTGTTGGTCGGCTTTAAAACTCAGCATGAGACTCATAGTGATTTATTTTGTGTGGTGTTTATTGTTTTGATCTTATTGTCTTTTTTGTTGTATGACTAACATTTGCTCCAGTTAGAGCACTTTGTATGCCGCAGCGATCTATAACTCAAGTTGAGTTGACTTGGGTTGAGCCATCAATCTTACATAACACTTGTCAACAAATCTGTCAACACATTTCCTCCATTTTTTAAACCAGAGATTTAAGTAGATATTTCAAGATGACTTTTTTTTTTTTTTTTTTTGCACTAGTTCTAAATTTGTGACTTTTTTGCTCTAGCACATTCGGTTTTGATCATAACAAGAAAATAAAACAATAATATCAGATGTAATCTAGTACAGTGGTTCTTGATCGAACCTGAGGCGTTCGGTGAATCGGTCTCAGGGGATCGACGGAGCCTCTGCCATGGAGGTTAAGACACACCCGACTCAACATGTCAATTAGTTATGACACACCCGCTTAGCCATCACTGGCTGCATATGCTCACATTACATTGTCCAATGAATGCTGGGGGAAATTTAGTTTGCTCAGTAGTCAAGGTGTGACTGTCATGATAGTATGTAATACAATTAAAAAAATACATACTTAGGCCATGTAATTGTATTGACTTTTTTCTCTTTTTAATAAATGTGTTTTTTTAATGTCTTGAATTTGTAAAAAATTTAATTTTTATTTTTCAATAATGAAGGATTCGTTGAACGTGCATATGAGCTGGTTGGGTTCGGTACCTCTAACAAGGTTAACAACCACTGATCTAGTAATATATTTAGTAATGTTTATGAATTACGGTTTAAGTTAAGCAACAGGTGGATTTTTTTTTTCTGACACGGCATAGCTATATATATGTATACATGTATACATGTATACATGTTGTACCATGTACTCATGGTAAAACCCATACTGTGCAAGCTTTAATCGGTCACACTTAAAAAAAAAAAATCTCAAAACGTGATTTGCTCAAAAAAGAAATGTAGACACTTTTGAATTGGTGTCAAAAACATGTTTTGGAACCCATCGTGCTATCTCTAAAATTTGCTGTTGACCAGTATTATATATCTATCGATTAGTGGTGTGCATCTCTCCACAAAACTCTTGATATGGTTTTCGATACATGGGGTAAGAAATGATTCAAGCTCTTTTTGTAAATGGAACGATTCGATATGGTACGGCTCAGTTGGAGAGAGGGTATGATACAATTCCTTTTTTTGTCATTTTACATACAATTGCCTGAACTTGTCAGTACTTTTGATATACCTATCCATTAAAGTATGACTCGATTCATTTCTCAAAATATGTCCAGTCAGCTGGTGGGTTCCACTATTTACACTATACAGTTGACTTGACTTGACTATTGCCACCCCACCTCAACGCACGTCAAAACCTGGTTTTGCCATTCCAAAATGCACTCGGGTAAGATAAACTCAAACGAGGCTTTATGAACTGTGCCACAATCGACCCCTGCTCAACCACAATAGCAATGAAAGGAGGACAAATGGTGCTCAGGTAGGTGAAAGTGGGAGGGCGGCGAGAACAACAGCTCCCTTTTCTCCGCGAGCAGTCGACATGACAGAGGACATTTATGTCTGAGATTAGAGGCAATTACACCGCGAGTGTGCTTTAAGACCTTTGTTTGCCAACACGACAGGAGGGAGCGGGGCTGTAATTTGATGAGGGGGCAGCGTGAGTGAGAAAGTCAGCATGGTGGAGAGAGCGAGTCAAGAGAGGTCTTTGTCCTCGCTGTGGACAAGCTGTTGGCAGATTTGTTAACTGCAAGATGAACTCACCTCAATCATTGAATTGTGCGAGTATCTCTATTGTCATCTCTATTCCGTGAGGCTACCGTTGTTTCTGCAGAAAGTGAAAAGGAAGCCACTTGAGCGGAAGCACTTTAATCTTGACCCGCCGGCAGCAGACGGTCCAAAGATGGTGATGCATTGTCTCGGCATTTACTGTATTCAATTCAAACTGTACCGCAGGTTCATTCAGATGTCAGATGATTCATCTTGAACCTGCGCTCAAACAAAAGCTCCCTGAGACATGACATCGCTGCACGCCCGAAGGGCCGCATTGTTCCAACATGGAGGCTCCTCCGGGGAGGAAGCCAGTGGCTTGCTCCAGACCGAGCACGTCTGTATTTGAAGGAAGTCATTCCGTTGATACATAAAACACCAAAGCGAGGTTTCCTTCCCTCCCTCCCCCACCTCCTCACTTTCCTGGTGCTATCCCCCTTCAAAAGGACACGGGCCTTTAGACCAGGCTCACATGCACACACGGGACCAGAAGGAAAACAAACACAGACCATTTAAAACATCAACCGACCTGCCTTCTGTTGGAAAGGAAGGCTACTGCGAGGCTCGGCCTCTTAGCCGCAGCAGCAAAGCTGGATGTCTACAGCCCCTTACACACAGTTCACAGAAGATTTCAGTTTTTTTCATGGCTCCGCTCCGTGTAAAGTGGGTTACACACACAACAAGCAATTTCTAAAAAAGCGAGTCACCCCACAATACACTAACCATCTCCACCAACAATCACAAGTCTCCTCCCCATATCAGATGTCTGTCGTAGTACCAAGACTGACCAATGAGCGGTAGCACCGTGCCACAAGACAACAACACTCAAAGAAGAAGAACAAAAGACAAAAACACATATCTGGTAGTAGTTGTTAAATCTTCTCTGTATTTTTGCTGTGGTGAATGACCCGTGAGACAAACACCCAAGACAAACAGGTTACTCCTTTATTTATGTCTGCTTGCCTATATTTCTGTTTCACGTCATAAACGCTCGCCTGACCTCGGCCTTAACCACATAGTCACAAAAATCGTACATTGGGCTTTCCGTGGAAAATTCAGAATGAACCTCAAATGCCCGATAAACTTTGGCGGGTGAATTTCATTGGCACTTTCACACATTTTGCACAACTTGCTTTGGTCTAACAAGGAGCTGTAAGGCAAAATGTACAACTGGTCTTCTTCACACAAATTCAACTAAACAAGGATGTGGACTTGATGTAACTTTTCCAGTTTCTCTGTAGGTGAACGACATGATTAAGATGACTCTTTAAATACCAATTCTAATTGAACCAGAACATTAGTTGGTTGAGTCAGGGCTCAAACTTGTTGCGGTTGCTGTTCAGCTCCTTGTTCGAAAATCAATTGTGCAAAAAGTACTGAAACATTGAACAGTTGGACATGGTTTAACCCAGGGGTGCCCACACTTTTTGGACCGAAGATCTACTTTTCGATCAACTAACCTCCCGGGATCTACCCTTACCGGCCCGCGCACGCACGCACGCCATAATGAGAAACAGCCTGAAACTGAGGCATGCGATGCACTTTTGCAGCCTGTTAACTATCGTAGCTCACACGTACCGTTTTAAAGTGCGTCCCTGGTTCTCTTAGATTCCTATTCTTTGCCCGTGCCCTCTGTGAATTGTACATGAAGCAAACTCTGAATGAGAATAATGACGATAAAAGATAGACCGCAACAGCTCTGATCACAAGCTGCAATTGCAGACTGCTGAGCACTAACAACTTCCGGTGATGTAATCACGCGCCATCGTATAGTCAAGATTTACATGCTTTATTTTATTTTTAAAATATTTTTTTGTGAAACTGAGACTGATAGGATGATTAGGGTGTAGTGTACATTAACACAAAAAATATATATTACTAACATGTACAAAGACACACAACTGGTTGTTTTGTTTTTTTCTCCTCGACACTCCTCGGATCTACTTGGGACCTGTCTTAGATCTACCGGTAGATCAGGATCGACCTAATAGGCACCCCTGGTTTAACCCTTTCAGGAATAGCGGTTACTACAGTGGACAGTTTATCATGGTCATCAAGTTACAGGTTATCGTTCTTGGTGCATGAAAGGGTTAAGGAAGGTCAAAACAGGGTCAATTATTAAGTTGCCATCATGTGTTCCTTGGCTACTTTGTGGTTCGGTTTTCAGTTGTGACCATTACTTGATCTATTGCTGTCTATATACACACAGCGTCATTTTCGCGAAAAGACAGAACAGAATGTGAAATTGCTGGGAAGAAATCAATGTATTCAAGTTAGGCTCACTATGGCGAGTAAACGGGATGCTGCGCGTGCGTGCAAGTACTTCCTAGACTCAAAATACCAAGATTCCTTGTGGATAGAGGATGCGCAGAACACAATTCAATGCCCTGTTCAAAAGCGTGTTTACATGGCCAAACATTTGGGTTGGTAACGGGATAACCAAGAGCATATTTGGGTTATTGTGGTGCTTACATAGCCTTTCAAAACCTGAATGCTGCCAATATTCGGGTTAGTGGCTGAATGTAACTGTAGTCAGACAAGCAGGTGATGATCAGAAAGGGGCCAAAAAATATATTCAAATTCAATCCAACTATCAGTGGATGTGTACACCAAAATACAGAGTATAAAGTCCAAGACTCACTAACCACACCCATTTGTGTCGAAAACAATTGTCACTTGCCCTCGACAATGATACCGACGTCGCTGAACTATCTGACTGTGCGAATTTGGAACAGTTATGCGAGCACACGCTTCGGAGAGTTTTTCCTGCAACCTCTGAATAAATGGCGGTAGTGTGAAAGGGGGCCCAGCGAACTTTGTGGAAAAACAGAGGTCAGCTTCTCACCACTGGCCTCCTGGTTGTGCCGAGCAACATTTTCCCATCAAGATGTGTGAACGGAGGAAGAGGACCACCTATTAAAGTGAAATCTTAGCAGTGATGGATGGGAGCTTGTTGAAGGGGGAGTAGTGCAGTGTGTACCCCAGGGGAGGCAGGGGAGCGGGGGATGGAATTGTTGTGTGGAGGGGGGGGGCAGCTGATGACCAAGTGGGGGAGGGGGGTAGGCGAGGAGAGTTAAATCCCCACTTACACCTCAGTGAGGAGACCTCCCATGCTCTCCGACTCAAACTTAGATTGACACCACCTTTGGAGTCGTTAAAACTTTGGTCTGTTTTGCATCAAATGTTTTGCTTTCATCGACAATCTGAAGAAAGAAACATCATTTGTAGCGTGTGAAAGTGACTTACGGACTGTTTTCAACCACTCCAGTAGCAGTTTTATTGAGTTGAGAAAAGCAAACATTCCTGAATGTTGAATTTGTCGTACACTGGAAAAAAAAGAAAGAAAAAAAAATGGTGGGTTGAATATACTCAATTTTATTTCGTCAAATCCAGATACATTTTTCTGCTTAAAAAATATATACATCCGGATGCATGTGATGTTATTTCTAGAAATGGAATAATATCTTCAGCAAGATCTTTTTCTGAGTGTAGAAGGGTTTTTGTGCGCAATGCAACAGAAGAGATTGAAAACAGACCTATGGTTTTAGTTTTTGAAAATGGGAAACTCCAACACGATTATTATTATTATTATTATTATTCATATGGCTGTTGGCCTGTTAAGGGTCACCACAGCACTTCATTCTTTTCCAGCCAAGCCAATCTTCTGGAACACTAACTGGCTTCATGTCTTCCCTCACGGCACCTATCAACCTTCTCTTGCCCTGGCAGCTCTATCCTCATCATTCTTCCACCGATGTAGTCACTCTCTCTCTGCTCTGGACGTGTCCAAGCCATCTGAGTCTGCCCACTCTAAATTTGTCTCCAAAACATCTAATCTTGGTTGTGCCTTCCAGGATTTTATTTCTTGTCTTATCCAACCTACTTCCCCTGAAAAATCACCTCAGCATGATTTAGGCCACTTCTCCAGATCAATATTGCGCAAAATATAGTCGCTAAATACATATGACAGTCCTATTTCTATTTCTATGATTAGAATTTTCTTCTTAGTTGAGCTATTGCCGCGATTGGCTGGCAGCCGGTTCAGGTGTCCCCTGCCTACTGCCTGGAGACAGCTGGGATAGGCTTCAACAACCCCCGCAACTCTTGTGAGGATAAAGCGGATCAGAAAATAAGATAAGAAAACTTCATTTGTCTCATAATGGAGAAATTCCCAATTTAAAGCAGCAAAATTATGAAAGCGAGAAAGTAGAAGACAAAAAGTATATAAATAAATATAAAATATAAATATAAGCATATTAAAAATGGGTGAATGGGATATATATATATATATATATATATATATATATATATATATATATATATATATATATATATATATATATATATATATATATATATATATATATATGTGTGTGTGTGTGTGTGTGTGTGTGTGTGTGTGTGTTTCGAGCTCATTTAATTATGTACATTTACAAAATGGTTTAAAATAAATAAATCATTTAAAAAAGATTGCCGATCTCAGGTCTACATCTACCGAAAAAGAAAGTAGTAGATGAAGGATTAATCTATACGTAATCGATTAGCAAATTAATCAATAATTATTTTGATAAATAATTCATTGTTGAGAGACTAACATGTTACGGCCCAAACTACAAACTCAATTTGTGATTTTTTTTTCCACTCGGTCTTTTTGAAATAATGTCCCGCATTTGAAAATAGAAATGGAAATTAAAACTTGTTTTCTTTTATTATTAAACTCATCGATTAATCAACAAAATAACCAACAGATTGATGCAGCCCTTAAATAAAGTCTGTTTGTGGTTTGTCGAGGTAACTCTTAACCCTGTTGTCACGGCGACCAACGCATATGAAGGCAAATGGAGGGCCACTTGTTTAACGGCTTTGTGTGTGTGTGTGTGTGTGTGTGTGTGTGTGTGTGTGTGTGTGTGTGTGTGTGTTTTTAAATAAAAAAAAATGACACACACAC
>CAAKHF010022006.1:0-12651 GCA_901007745.1 Hippocampus kuda
TCTGCCCTCCGATAACAGGTATGCTGCTGTTTGGTGTTAGCAGTTTCCTGTTCTATCGCAAAATTCAACCGACGGGAGCAGCTCTATTGGAAGCGATGAGGCTGCCGGTCTAAGGATGGTATAGTGCGGATGTCCAACACTCAGACTCAGACTGTGCTCAACCACAAACTGTTGCGGTTTGGAGCGTCTTTGCAAGATGGTCAAGAACTCGCGAGAAACTGGAATCTGTCCTCAAATATTGACTGAAATCACGGATTTGGCTGATTGACGGCACTAAAGAGACATAAGCCACGGACTCAAGGCTGTCTTAAATTCTTGGGCAGCCTGCTACCAAAACAACATCTGCTATCTCGACCTTCCCCGGATGAAAATATGCACGGAAGCTAGTCCCCCACCATCTCCCCCTCCCCCATACATTCCCTTGTTATCACCGTCTTCATTGTTTTTGTCTTGTGACCTGTTGTAACTGTCATATGCTTGTGCAGGAGTTTTTTGCCTAACTCAAATTATCCTCAAAATAAGGATAGTTTGAGCGTGGTTTTTTTTCTCCCCCTTTCCCTCCCTTGTGGTTTCTTTCTGACTTCCGGGTTGAGTGAACGCTGGCGCGTTTTGGCTGCCGCTGCTCAGCCCGTATTGCTTTGTGTTTTTTTGTTATTGTAAAGTGTCCTTGGGTGTCTTGAAAGGCGCTTATAAATAAAATGTATTATTATTATTACTCATCTGGCTAATTTGGGTTTGAAAGAGTTTGTAGCCCCGCTTTAAGATAAGATATAAGATATCCTTTATTTGTCCCACACTGGGGAAATTTACAAGTTTAAGTGGCTATTGGTAAATCGAAAATCAATCAAAGTGAATTGCTAAATTGCATGAATTTGTGGTTTTATGAATCAATATCGTAGCACATATTTAGTGCTATAGAGAGGAAAATCGATTCAAATCGATTGTTTTGTTTTTGTTTTTTTAAGTGCAGCCCTATTGCTTTCTAAAGGACAGTCTCGCTGGGGCGTTCACGACCTGCACCAGATTTTGACAACATAGACTATGCGCTTGTCGATTTGTCTGTCATGTAAAGTAAGAGACAGAAAAACAAGCAAATCTGTCACCTTGTCGGTAGGGGGTTCCTTGTGCAACGTTGGTCTCAAACAACAGCCCTGCATCATAGAACACACTCATTCCATCTTTGCCTCCACCTGGTGTGCAGCCTGTGTCGTGCTTCTCCACAGTTTCCCACACCTGTGAAGCAATAAGATGTACAGTTTTCACCTTCAAGGTACCAAACAAATCACATTACATTTTTGCAGCCTGAGGATTATCATCTTTGCGCAGTATTTGTAGGGTTGTTCAATGATGATTTCCGTAACATGATGCACATTTTCATTGACTTGTTTGAAAGTATTTCTCATCTGGCAGCACCGATTCTAATGAGCACCAAACAAAGAAGTCAAAAGTAGTTGCCTTTTTCTGGGTCAGACGATGCTTCTTGTTCAGAACATAAACGCCTTTGTCAACTGCCACCAGACCCACGGTGGCCTCTGGGTCTCCGGTGACCTTGAGTCCAAAAATCTTGCGAGGTTCAAAGGATGGTGCCGGTCTTGATGATTCCAGTTTGAGCTAAATAAACGAGGGAAATGAATGAGACACAGAACAATGTTTTCGAAAATCATTGAATCAATCATTTCTACTCGGAAGAAAACTTCACCACCACTTTCGCCACATGGGTGAGCACTATGACAGTTAAACTCTCATTTTACCATGCCCATGCAGGAGTCCTTGACATCCACCCACACAGAGTCCGACACCACCTCGTTGTTATCTGGGCGGTAGTAAGCTACGATTCGGAATGATGGGAGCATGTCTTTGGTGATGGGAACAATGAGAGAGATCAGAACTTGGCCAATCGTCCTGTGACGCCCATATTTCACGAGTTGTCCTCTGCCAGTGATCTGAAGAGACAAAGCTCAACGTTCATCTGTGAAAATGACGAACAAACACACACACACACACGGTCGGATATAAAACAACTCTCACCAAGTATGTGATGTCAGTATCTCGAGTCGGTGCCCTGTTTAGATTGAGGTTGATTTTCAGGTTATCTCCCAAATCTAGGTCAGCTGTGTCCACACCTGCAAAAGTCACATTTTTAAGATGACGTACTGTAATTGCTTCTATGTTCTAGTACTTGCAGTGGCGGATGCTGGTCTGTCAACGAGGGGAAGCTTAATTTCGGCCTACATCATAAAATGTGCCCGTTCATTTATATGTGATTCTACTCTCCATTCCTTTTCAAGAAAATGATCTGTGACCCTGTCATACCAACAGGGTGTCTTTTCCAGGGACTTAACTAGTGTTCCGCTGCTCGGTTAGGACAGAAACTGTGGTGATATAAGTCAGTCTGCGAACACAAGCAACTACAATAATACCCACCAGAAATAAAAGATTAATTTATCGCTAGTTGTTTTCAACAAAGAGAGTGTCACTAAGATGATTAGAAGAAGTCTCCAGTTCAACTCAGAACAGAATGAGAATTGAAAAATGCTCCCACGGATGCCTACACCTAAAGATCGGTGATTGGCTCATTTCGCTGTCAATCAAAAAGAGATTCAGCCTCATCCAATCATGATGCAGAAAAGTTAACCTCCCGGCCAGCTGATACACGCCCACTGTCCATAGACTCCCAGAGACGCTGAGCGTCCGATGGGCGGGACAAAACCAGCATTTATCCAATGACTCGTCTTGTTTCAATGCATTGGGACAACGGGCTCTGAACTCTCAAGACGCCCAGCGTCCGCGCTGTAGACTCTCAGCGTCCACACAGTTTAAAGCACAGTGAAGCTGCGGGACTGAATGAGAAGAGAGTCGTGTCGTAACCAGTCATAAGAAGCTGATTCGGAACAAAAATTGAGCGCGTTGTAGCACATATTTACTCAATGACATGTACACACAATTGGATGTACACACATATATTTGATCACTTATTTTTTGACATTTTAGGGGAAGCTGAGCTTCCCTTGCAGTCTTTGAGCAATCGCCTCTGAGTACCTGTACATGGGACGAGAATAGCATCCTTTTACCTATGTGAATGTAATGTTTGCTTTTGGTAGTATGTGGGATGGCTTCCATTGTAGCAGTTGCTTGTCTTGCTCGCAGAATTTTAGGATCATTGGTCCATGCCTGCCGTAAAACACCAGAGACAAGCAGACGGTGGTAAGTCTTTTTAAAGTTGACAAACTATATGAGAATAAAAACACATGCTGTGAGGCCCCTAAGAAAGACCAAAATGCTGTGTTTGTCCATGTCCGTAGTGACTTTCACTTGCACTTCAAAACAGGAAAGAGACTTACATTGATCGTCAATTTTGTGTCCCTTGCAACTGTATTGACAGTGAGCTTGGCCATGCCGTTGTCTGAGGTGAAGCCTTGCACCTCACCCGGGTTCACCACCACAGGAAGACCTCGTGCTGGAGTATCGTCAGGATTCACAACTTTAAGCTGCCTCCCAAGACACACACACACAAAAACAAAAAACTTGCTTTGTCAGCCAACATTCAACAGTTTTTCACTCAATGTAGTTATTATAAGCCAAGTTGTATATGTTTGCTATTGTAAGGAAAAGGAGAAATATTTTTCATAAAATTTAAACTTGACACAATTAGAACTATATGATATTACATGATCATCGAAAACTGAATCAGTCGCAACATCAAAATGGAATGAAAGTCAAAAAAAAAAACAAAAAAGTACCACTGCATCATGATTGCAACTGCTTAGAATAACCTATTTGCTGGAATAAACCACTGAGCATTCTTATTTAAGTCAGACATTTTCTATATGGCTGTTGTGCTGGATCTGTCTGTAAGTAATTAAAATTATATTTACAGTGCAGTATAGTACATTTTTAATAAGACTCCATTGGCACTGTCATTGCTGCACTGTTAAAAGTTGTGACGCTAAAGTAGATTTTTGGTTTTGTTATGTACTGTATAGTTTATTTTCGAGTCTCGGTTAAATCCACAAATTCACACGGGAAAAATGCCAGCTCTAAAATTAAAAACGTAACATTGCTTGAGCGTCAAAGTGGACAAACAATTGACACAATGCAAACGTGAAGCTCTCATGTTAGTGCAAACAACATGAGAGGTGTCCGGGCTGGTTTACGTTCAGCCATCAAAATGATTTGGAATTTTCTTTCTTATTGATGTTTTATTATAAACATATAGGCACTTTACCGTAACATCAAAGGACATTCCGGGTTTAAAATATTTGGGCGTCTTCGTGAATTCGATGCGGTATGGAGACGTGACAATCTGGATGCCTCTCAACTCGGCTTCTACCATTTCACTTCCTATGAAGACACACAACAATGCATGTTTACGTCTACGTAACTGGAATTAAATGTTATCCGTTGCAGGCTGAATAGGTGTAACTCTTCCATGAAAAATCTTTCAGAACATTTTCTTACCACTCAAGGTCATTACGCTGACCGACACAAATATATGACTTCCCACCAAATCATCAATATTTGGGACCGTTTGTGTCATCTGTGCTCTCTTCAGTGTGACAACTCCATTGCCTGCCTCGATCTAAAAGTCCAAAACACAGACAAAATTTAAAAAAAAAAAAAAAAGTGAGATCGATGAACATTCGTGATCTTCAGTTGTCGAGCTCAGTCAAAGAATTAGATTTTGTTTACAGTTTAGTTAGCACATCAGTACCAGGGCATGACTTCACATTTGCGACACTAACTTCCTCCACTGAGTTCATGCGTTTGTATTCCTTAACCAGTTAGCTGTAGATACTCTATCGTCATTTAGGTGTGAAGAACATATTTTCGTTGCTTGTTATTTGCCGTTTGGGAAAAAACATTTCATGTTTAATTGCTAAAACAAAAAAAAAAAGGTTTTAATTAAGATGAATACATCTGTGAAACGGCATATTCCTTAATATTTTCTGTCATAAAATGTATGCAGAGAATAATTATAAAAAGGCAATGGATTGATTGATCAATGATTGTTCCCATTGACCAAAATAAATCTGTTATGCAGTATATGTGCTTTGTGCTATGATCTAAAATACTGTATGTACATCATGGTGTGCAGTCTTGCAGATGCCATATTAGGAAAATAGGATACAATATGAGTTACAGTTTAATACTTACAGGCACTCTCTGAAGAGATTGCGAAAAGCTCCTCTTTTCGCCATCCTTGAGAAACCCAAAGACCACAAAGGCCGTTCCATCTACCTCTCTACCAAATAGATACCTAAATCACATTGGGGAAAATTAGTGGCGTTCATGATCAACAAGGGATGTAAAACACAGAATGGCACTTTTTTGCACCAAAACGACTCCCACTCACGTGGCTTTGATGTCAACAGTGAATTCTTCGCTATCCTTATAGAAGAAGGGGACCAAAGGCGTTAATTTAACTTCAAAACTCGGGAGCACTGAAAGTTAGGAAAACATTTGAGTGTTACAAATT
Organism: Hippocampus kuda; assembly: GCA_901007745.1. Classification (NCBI taxonomy): domain Eukaryota; kingdom Metazoa; phylum Chordata; class Actinopteri; order Syngnathiformes; family Syngnathidae; genus Hippocampus; species Hippocampus kuda. Next base: position 5,477 of record CAAKHF010022006.1, read on the forward strand.
GGATCAAAAGTAACACACTTTTCTGTGAAACAGATCACAATCAAGTAGGCTCTCACCGTACTCTTTGACCTCAAACTGTGCATAGTAGCTCTGCTGCGGATGACTTTGGAACTTGGCCACTATTTTCCACAGTCCAGGACTACACACAGGAATTCAAATTCATGTTTTTCAAAATGTCTGGAAAAGCATGTATTTGTGTATTCAATCTATCATACACTTTAATTACAGATTTGCATTTGAGAAATGCCGTGGGTAGAGATCACACTTAATTTTTTAGAGGATTAGTCGTGTGTGTGTGTGTGTGTGTGTGTGTATATGTGTATCTCTCTCTCTTCATATATATATATATATATATATATATATATATATATATATATATATATATATATATATATATATATATATATATATATATATATATATACTGTACTGTATATATAGACCTTGCAATGAATTTCTGTAAATTTACAAACAATTCAAAATATTCAATTATATTACATATTCGATACTATTCTGTTCAAATGAATTACAATAGGTGCTTTGTAAAATAACAGTAAATTAGCGGCGCCCCTTGTCAGTAATTTACAGTTATTTTTATTTCTTTGCATTGTCAATTTGCCATTAAAAAAAAATCCTTCATTCTTGAGTCAAAGAAAATATACATATGTGGAATGTGGAAAAAGAGAATTTAAAAAAAAAAAACATCACCTGACAATCTCAGCAAGTTTGAAGTTTCCAGTGTAGATCCCTGACTTAAGAAAGACTGACTCAAGAGGTAAAATGATGTCTTCAGGGGTCTAGGGATAAATAACATTGAACAAACTATTATCAGCCTCATAAGTTTCTTTTTGATCATGTATTTGAGCCACGCGACAATAGCTCTTTTATGAAGTGTGAGATCGATTGACTGAATGCAGTGATGCCACAACAAGGGCAGCCAACACATTATCATCCATCCGTTCTATTTCATGTAACGACCAACGGCCTCATTTCATTATCAGCTTTCTTAAAATGTGATTGTCCCTTCCGATGATTTGTTACACCTCTGAAGGGAGGCTTTTCAGCTGCTGGCACCATTTTGGATAAAAATGGTAACTTACCATCATCTCGATGATTATGGCAGCAGCCTCATCTTGATTTTGGTGATCTCTTTCAATAGGCTCCATGCTAGGCGTAACTCCAAATATCCTGTAGTTCACTGAAAGACAGCGGGACGGATTTCAATAGCTGTTCAGTTGTTTTGAGCCATACTAGTGATAATGACGCCACGCTTGGCGCACCTGTGCTGTCGGGAGTGTAGAGATTCTTGTCTGTCTGGATGAAGATGTATCCAGACTGAAAGGAGACCAATACCACTTTCTCCAACAGTCGGTCAGGGAATTGAGCTTGCAGGTATACATACTGCTTCATGTTGGGGTCTGTACTAAAGTCTCCTGTCGGTATCTAATGTGTGAGAAGCACAAGGACAAAGATGTATTAAAATGTTGAGAGACAGCAAAAATATATGGGTAGTGTCTCTCTTTTACCGTGATTTGTCCGAATCCTTGGAAGTTGTTTGCGCTATTAAGGGTCACAGACGCACCCAACCCAAGCTTTTTGGTCTTGGTTGGATGGTTCATCACGTTGATGTCCACCTTGATGTCGCCCCCAGTGCAGTCTTGACACTCCACAAAAATGTTTTCTGCTGCTCCTACCCGCAACAGGTTGGGGGAAGACATCACCTTCCTGCAGCACATTAGAGGGAGAATCATTAGAAGCTAAGGATAAGCTAAAGATCCACAGACCTACGCTCTTGGTCAGATCATTAGGTACACCAGCACATAATGACACTCCACAGCAGAGCTGGATCAAAAATTTGCCTTTTATGAACTTTTTTCGAAATTTCCACAAAATATTCCCAACATCATATTGCTACTATTATATATCCTCCTGACTACCAGGAAAAAAAAATGTTGTCCAATCACATTTATTTTGACATTCCCCAATCTATGTGAAGTAATTGGACTACTCCAAAAGAAATTTTTGAAATCCCACTACATTTTTTAAACAGGCTCAAATACACTTAATACAACTCAAACAACACTTTAACGTGTTCATAAGAGTCTTACAATTAAAATGCCAACAGCATTTCAAGACAAAATGTTTTTTGTCTTGTTTTTTGTCTTTTCCTCTTCCCATAAAAAGTGCTTGCACTGAGGGAAGCCATTTTCTTACTTTTTCGAACCCCTACAAATTTGGTATCATTGGAAAGCACTGAATGTCCTCTTTAGAGTAACAAAAGGAGTTAATGCGATTGGAGGCACTGGGTGGGAGATATTTAGGTTCACAAATGTCCTCTACAGAGGACAAATTTGAACTACTGGTAGTCAGGAGGATATCATAAAGTATTTTCATCCTTGGTGAAGTGTTTTTAAGGACGCATTTAATGAAATTGCTCATCTGCTTTATCTTTTTCATGTTGCAGCAGGATTCTTCAGTGAACATTAGCAAATGCAGTTTGCACTTGCATTGTTTTTTTTCTCCCTTTTTCTTGCTTTCTTATCATTTTGATCATGTCACGGCCCTACTCTAAACACCCCACCATGTGTTGTCTCAGGGTAACGTCCCTCGCAGCCACCCCGACATGAACTCTGCAAACAATGAGTCAACTGTTGACTGTACAATAAGGAGTAAAATCCAGTATTTGATAAGAACAAATTTCACCATTGCATTGTTTACCCTGTTTGATGTAATGAAACAAATATCCAACCAAATTACCTTGACTTGTGGAACTGCAAACGAGTGGTCTTGCTAATCATTACGCAAGTTGACTAAGCCAATGTTTACAATTCTCAAATGTTATTTATTCAAATACAGTGCGTGATAGTCATGAAGACTAGCTAGACAGACAGTTCGACAACTCGATAGCTAGATAGATAGTTACATGAATAGCTATGGCATTGTAGGGCCAAAAACAGTGCCTTAAGGCTTTACATGTTTTCCTTTCTGTTAGTCACATGATGGACGGCCCGGTGGTCCAGTGGTTAGTGCATCGACCTCACGGTGCAGAGGTCATCCCAGCTCCGGCCTTCCTGTGAGGAGTTTGCATGTTCTCCCCAGGCCTGCGTGGGTTTTCTCTGGGTACTCCGGTTTCCTCCCACATTCCAAAAACATGCATGGCAGGTTGATTGAACACTCCAAATGGTCCCTAAGTGTGAGTGTGCACGCTGATGCTTGTTCGTCTCTGTGTGCCCTGCGATTGGCTGGCACCCGGTTCAGGGTGTCCCTCGCCTACTGCCCGAAGACAGCTGGGATAGGCTCCAGCACCCCCGCGACCCTTGTGAGGATAAAGCGGATCGGAAAATGGATGGATGGGTGGATGGATAGTCACATGATACACCTAGTGGTTCCAGTCATTACAATGAACAAGAAATTGAAAAAAACAAAGCGGGCTAATAATTATTTTCCAAACATTAGATCGTACAAGCAGATCCCATTGAATGTGTTCGAAGTTGAGCGCCAAGTCTACTTACAATGGAACACCATCAGCCACAGAAGACAAACAGGCAAAGGCCAGTGAGGCCAGCAGCCACAGAGGAGTTGTACCCATTCTCTCCCCAATCCGCAACTACTGTCAAAGTAGAGTTGAGTGCTACAACGCTCTCCTTTTATATCCCTCTCAACCAGTCTCCTCCCAATAGGTCCATATAGGTTGCGCAAAATCATTTCCCGGCAGCAGTTGCCAAATTGCGGAGATTAGCAAAGGCCCATGAAGGGTCCATTCAAAAATCAATGCCTTGATGGACCGACTTTCGTTTTGATGCAAAGGATTAATGAATACACAAATGTCTTTCACGCACACGTAAGCGACTGTAACTATGTTGGGATGATTTGATGAATCTAAAATGATTGTAAAATTACATTGAGTTTCACATTATTCATATTTAATGAACAACATTTCAGTTTGACCATATTGTACATGTGCAGAGTTTGTGTTACTTTTCCCCTAGTACTCTGACTTTCTCTCACCTCCCAAAAACGTGCTTCTAAGGTTAGTCTCAATTCCCCATCGTCTGAGCCACAGATCCAATGAACACTTTCTCATATACGTGCATTCATTATTTTTTTGATACAGACATTTCAGTCGGTGTTCATTTTCTAACCCTGCTGGATCAATATATCTTTTGAACCTGGCCAAGCACACAAGGTTAAAGTTGTGTAATGCCTGACAAACATTTTGTGAGTTTCAGCAACATGGAATTTTCTCTGATGACAAACTTGTGCTTGGCAAACAGACACGGCAATCAACTGATTTCCCTAAAATGGCTTAAAACTGATTTATTTAAGAAGTCATAATTCAGGCATTTTTTACTAAAACAAGGTATAATACGTGGTAATACATTTGCAGACAAATTATACAATGTCATTTTTCACATGGATGTAATTCAATTTTTTATTGATTTAATGAACCTTATCTTTCAACTTGGAAAGGAACAAAGAGGATCACCACACATTATGCCACTGCTAAAGAGTGCAAAAGAGTTTTTTTCCTTTTGCTTTTGAATGATTTCTTTTAACTTTTGAATTAGCTTTATTTGCTTTACGGTAACAAAAACAACTGAATCATAAATTATATATTTAATCCACTTACATGTTCAATTAATAAATAAATCATTCATTCACATGAGCGGATCTTGAAATTGCAGCGATTTGTAACAAAACACTGAACATGATTCAAACTCCTAATCTGCAAAAATGTTTTCAGATTTCCAGTGGTTTCGTCCACCCATCCATTTTCTGATCCACTTTTATCCTCACTAAGGGCCGCGAGGCATGCTGGAGCCTATCCCATTTGTCTTCGGGCAGTTGGCGGGGGGCACCCTGAACCGGTTGCCAGCCAGTCACAGGGCACACTGAGACAATAACCATCCGCGCTCATGCTCACAGCTAGGGACAATTTTGAGTCAACTGCCATGCATGTTTTTGGAATTTGGGAGGAAACCGGAGTACCCGGAGAAAACCCACACAGGCACGGGGAGAACATGCAAACTCCACACAGGAACGCCGGAGCTGGAATCAAACCCGGTACCTCTGCAGTGCAGAGTCTGCACTGTGAGGTCGACGCGCTACCAGGGGTGTCAAACTCAGGTCCTGGAGGGCCGATGTCTCCCTGTTGCAACACACCTGATTCAAATGATCAGATCATCAGCAAGCTCTGCTGAAGCATGACATTGAACCTGTTCATTTGAATCAGGTGTGTTGCAACAGGGAGACTTGGAAAACATGTAGGACAGCAGCGCTCCAGGACCTGAGTTTGACACCTATGGGCTAACCACTGAAAATCAAAATGGAGTCAGGATTTAATCATGTTAACATACCTATGACAGAATTATCAATGACACCACCCACCACTTCCTTTGTCTGGCTAAAATATATTGCCCTTTCGGTTTGCCCTGAAAACGATGTTTAAAAACTGGCATTTGTTTTTCTGTGGATGTGTGTATTTACAACACAGAGTAAAAACGTGCCTGTTAAAAAAAAATCCTTCTCCACAGTTAGTAAAAACAATGTGTAAAAAATTGTGAAAATTGGTAAAAGATGCTAACACATAAAAAACTATTTGGTCACAGTATGAATACAGTACTTGTCTTCTACCATCTAGATGACTGTTACAACATTCACTGCTGTTAACTTCTTGAATTACTCTCGAGTAAATTTCTGCATGCCTCCTTGAAAACAGAGGTTAATATAGAAAGACGCCCACTTAGGTTTGACTGCACAATCGAGAGCCAGGTGTTTCTTTGATGCATGCCATGTCTTAAAATACAAAATTTTCCTGATATTTTTTAAACGTCTTTACTGATGTGCCCTCTAGTGGCACTAGTTTTACATTGTCCAACAGGGACCCGTAAAGTCTTTCAGGCAGGAATGGGCTGGCTTTGGGAGTAACCGAATACTGTACATGTAACGGTGTTACATGTACAGTATAGAGGGCTCCGTCCTTTTAGCAATAACCCACAATTCACTACCGGTGGCCATATTGGAGGGCTGTTATAAACAAGCCATACACGAATAGACTTAGTGTATGGCACTCTGCAAACTCTTGGTGGCATCATGGAGCTCCGGTCTGGCCAGATATTGACAGCGTCCTTCTATCAACGACAGTCCCTAGAGGGAAATCTGTGAGGAAGCTGCTGTGTGCATCTGCATTATTTGTCCACGCACTCTTGAAAAGTGTCTGCAAAAACCCAGCCGCAGAATGTAGCTGAAACTCGTACATCCGTACAAAATGCACACAGGCACGAAGAGGATATGCAAATTCCTCACAGAAAACAATTGAACAAATGTGGAAATAGGTAAATTGGTTGGTAGGTGCTTTGTAGAGAATAAACGTTGGTGGTAGTGGGAAAAGTTACGAAAATTAGCTAGTTTACCAATTAAATACTTGCAGTTATTTATTATCACTTTTTTAAAGCAGTTGGCGTGGACGTACCTGTTTTTAAACACGAAATAATGAAAAGCAAGAGCCCAAAACAACAAACATTTGTCGAACGTGTCACAAATCGAGAATGGGAGACGTTTCTGATTGGCCGATGTGATTCACGTGACCTGCTTATTTCCATATGGACAGTCAGGTAGTGCGCTTCCAAATAGTTTCGGTTGGGCTGACGACACGTTGTTTTCCCGGTGGATACTTCTCTAGCGTCTTTAAAGTGGGACTTTACCAAACGACGAGCTTCATTTCACGTGGACACGTTCTCGGCTCTTGGACAGGTAATTTTCTCTCAAGTAACGTCGTAGGTCTTAATGGTTCAATGATTTTCTGCACCAACTGTACAAACTGTCATAGTATTGCACTCTACCACTGATCACTTTAGCTCTGCTTGATATTTTGCACATTGCCTAACAGTTGTCACTGGGTGGTACCACCGCACTGCAGTCCACTCACATTACGAAATGTCATTGTCATGTCCTTGTTTATGATGATACTAATGCAGCGTGTTATACCGGAGACAAATTCCTTGTGTGTTCTACATACTTGGCCAATAAAGATGATTCTGATTCTGATTCTGATTCTGGTGACTGCAGCGAAGAAGGTGAGTTAGTGTTGGCGGGGATCTTCGGTTCCTCCTCCAACTTTGTGGCGGCACACAGCAGTCAGCTGAGAGAACAGGTGGAGCAGGATGGGCTGCATT
>CAAKHF010022008.1:0-11159 GCA_901007745.1 Hippocampus kuda
ATCCAGTGGAAGGTCCGTCTTGAAAATTGTGTGGAAAGTAGGCCTGCAACCAGATCAACGTCTTCCCCTTCGGCCATTTTGGGTCAAAATGCAGCAACAGCTCTCTCGAGCAGGCGCTAATCCAATCACTGAATGCGCACGTCCAGTGTCGACGTAAGCCCTTCTAGCTGGCCCTGGTACGCAGACTCGTGATCTGATTGGCAATTGCAAACTGACTGTGCCTGTTCATTTACAGCGCACAGGGGCCTGCTCTGTTTAATCTCAAGACCCCGACAAGTTTAGTTTACATGGCAACACAAGTTAGCTGAAATATGATTAAAAACTCTACCATAATAAATAAGTTATTTATCGAGTGGCTTTCAATGTTATTTAAAATAACATTGAAAGCCACTCGACTAAATGGAAATAATATGACGTAAAGAATACAGAGAATAATTTTGTTGACATATTTATGAAAAGAAAATAACAAATTAAATTTATGTTATTCTCAGAAAAGTAAATTTATTAAATTTACTTTTCTGAGAATGTTTAGGCCAGCAGAGAAGGCCTTGCTGGCCCTGACGGAACGCCACTGCACTGCATTGCAGAAAAAGTACAGCATGCTGTCATTGAACTGCGATAAAATACTGAAAGTTTAGTTCAACTTTGGCGGCATGGTGATAACTGGTTAGCACGTCGGCCTCACAGTGCAGGGGTGTAGGGTTCAATTCCGGCTCCAGCCTTCCTGTGTGGCGTTTGCATGTTTTCCCCTTGCCTGTGTGGGTTTTCTCCGGGTACTCCGGTTTCCTCCCACATTACAAAAACATGCATGCCAGGCTGATTGAACACTCTAAATTGTCCTTAGGTGTGAGTGTGAGCGTGGATGGTTGTTCGGCTCTGTGTGCCCTGCGATTGGCTGGCAACCAGTTCAGGGTGTCCCCCCGCCTGATGCACGAAGACAGCTGGGATAGGCACCAACACGCCCGCGACCCTCATGAGCATAAGCAGATTAGAAAATGGATGGAATGATGTATAGTTCAACACTTGTGAAACATATTCTTGATTTTCTACTGGAAAAACGTTTCTGGTCATGCTTTTATTTGTCTTCAGACTTTTGCATTGAAGTAATTATGATTTTAAATTAAATAAACGTGAAAATAGCAAAACTGTCTTTATAGTCTCTTTCTGTATCTTTCTCTCCCTTTCATCATTCACCATGGCTAAACAGCTGGACGAGGCTTCAAAATCTCAAATTGCATTCATGCAAAACATGTTAGGCTACGTGTTATGCATGGGTGCTCTTTGCTACTTCAACTGAATGGGCAAGCATTTCCAGCAAGTGTGCATGCATGCCAAAATGCCCAATCCTTACCAAACAAATCCTTATGTGCACGCGCGTGTGTGTGTGTGTGTGTGCGTGTGTGTGGGTATGTGCGTGCGTGCGTGCGTGCGCGTGCGTGCGTGCGTGCGTGTGTGTGTGTGTGTGTGTGTGTGTTTAAGAAACATCAGGCAAGGAGTCAAATATTTTCAACAGTGCAGACATTTCTTTACTACTCATACCAGTTCCTTCATTGAAGAAATTTCCCCAGTGTTGGACAAATAAAGGTTATCTTGAGATTGAAATCATGACTTTGATGTTTTCATGTTATCGAATCTATGAATGGTAGACATCATCTTTCGGTCAAAATCTTTGACCAAGAATGCCCGTTTCAATAACACAAGTGTGAAATTGGTGTTTAAAATATCTTCTGCTGTACAATTTCTCTCCCATTGAGTAACTGGTGTTACGATATGGCATACTGGTGCTCAGGAATGAGAGTTGCCCAGTTTTTTTTTTTGGTATTCAGCTAACCGTTACAATATTTATTAGTGAACATTTTAAGGGTATGACATTTCAAATTTGAAGACCCATTGGCTGTTAATTTGAAAGTTGACAGAAATTTACAAATGCCACATGACAAGACTGTACAAGTGCATATTTAAATTTAATTCCGACCATTTTCATCCATCCATTTTCTGATCCGCTTATCCTCACTAGGGTCGCGGGGGGTGCTGGAGCCTATCCCAGCAGTCTTCGGGCAGTAGGCAGGGGACACCCTGAACCGGTTGCCAGCCAATCGCAGGGCACACAGAGACGTACAAGTCCGTGCTCACACTCGCACTCACACCTAAGGACAATTTTGAGTGTTCAATCAGCCTGTTATGCATGTTTTTGGAATGTGGGAGGAGACCGGAGTACCCGGAGAAAACCCACGCAGGCCCGGGGAGAACATGCAAACTCCACACAGGAAGGCTGGAGTTGGAATTGAACCTGGTGCCTCTGCACTGTGAGGTCGACGCGCTAACCACTGGATCAGCGGGCCACCCTACTACCATTTTTTAAGTCTTAATAACATCATTAAGCTTTACTTTCAATGATAAATCTGTTATTTAAATACAGTAGTCCATTTGCATCACAGGAAACCTGAATGTTTATCTACTAAAACATTGGCAGCACCAGTCCAAAAAATAGAGAAAAAAAAATCTGTTATATACTGATTTTTTTTTACTATTTCTTGTACTGTATTGTAACATACAAGAAATAGTCAAATACATTAAGCTGTAATTTGTTGTTTCTCTTGAGGCTGCCATCACTTACAGTCACAATGTCCAATCTCCTTTGGGCGTCAAGTAAAATAGACCATATTAACCCTTTCAGAGACAGCGGTTACTGCAGTGAATAGCTCACCAGGTTAGCAGGTTACAGGGTGCATCAAAGGGTTAAATGTATTATTTTTCCGTTTGTGATACGCTGTGGGAGAACTGTATCTTCTATTAGCTGTTGGATGAACTTTTTACCAGAAGAGGGTGTGAACAGACATATACCTGCATAATAATAATACATTTCATTTGTAAGCGCCTTTCAAAACACTCAAGGACACTTTACAACCAAAACAAGAACAATAAAACCACAGATAATGTACAGTGTGTATGTGTCAGAGTCCCAAACTAACAGCTTGCAAAACGATCATTCTCAAGTGGCAACTGAGGAGGTTCAAGCAGGATCCTGAGGTGGCACTGCAAACCCACACTACCCCCGTGGTGCTATAATGTCAAGTATTAGGCTTCATTTTGCACCAAACCGTGTCAGGGATTGCACAAAGTGTCATTAACACTGCATGAGAGTTACAGTACTGCAAGCGGAGTAGATGGAAAAGCAGATGTAAGAGAGCGGCAAGTGCAACTTTTATCCAGTGTTATCACAGCCAACACACTGTGGACAAAATTTGAAATTTTCTTTCTTGGAGGAGCAGAGAGAGCTGAAGCCGTCTGCTTGACCTGCTGCACCAGTTGTTTCTCTTCGTGTTCAAATTTGCACTTTTCGTCATCTTGACCTACAAATGCAACAATTGCTTTATCCTCTTTTGTTCTGCACCAATTTTTCTTTTCCAAGGTGCCTAGGTCAGCGAATCAAAAACTGTGTTTGTACATTTCAGAAAACATTCCACGCGAGGCACGGCTGATCTCACCCAGGGTGTCACCCATCAGTGCAGCATTGTCACAGAGATGGCAGGTGTCGGCCATGGCCTCCAGGCTTCCCAGTTCCTGAAAAGTAAGCTTTGGCCCGAGAATTGCACGCAAGTCGCCTCTCGCTTTCCTTTCCCGAATCTTAGAGATTTTTTTTCTACTGTTCAATAACTTGATGACTGAACTTAATTAGGCCTCCAAAACCACATCACACATGGAGGTCGACTACCTGCTTATACGACAACACTTATTTAAAATACTCTTTCCTGTTTTTGGTAGCAATTATTACTACTCAAAAGGTTCATGATTGTACATATTTAGGCCTCCAAAATCACGTATCGATAGGGATACCTGCTTATACGATAAACCTAATTTTATGAAAACACCCTTTCCTATATTTTGAGAATTACTAACACAGCTATGTGATTACTTTAGCTAGATAATAGTTAACACATATTGGTTAGCAGTCTGCCACTTGCCAGTAAGTTAAATGGATGCATCAGTGGTAGTATGCATGTGGATTGAAAAGTGTCAAAGATTCATACGGTGCAGGTACATTCCAAACTTTCATTTGCCATTATCATGGAGTCCACACACCATGTCGTACTCTAACCCATTAATTTGTCTTTATTCACATATACCTCTTACTTTTCCATTCACCCCCCCATGCAATTTCTGAGATTTTTTAAAATATGTTCCTTTTGCAGTAGAATGCATTCATATGAAGACACCAAGGAGTTGTATGGTATGCACTATGACAGCTATTCACATTCTAGAGTGATGAGCTTATTGGAGCAATCATGGCTAACAAAGTTAACAGTGAAAAGAGGACAAATGGCCCATCTTTAACATGTTTTATTGAGTAGATAGAAAATGTTTCAAGCTTTGACAGCAAATTTGCGGATTGAGTAAAGAAGATCTTTCCTCTGCTGTTTCTTTGTACGCAGACTCTCTTCGTGTTTGTTGAGTCGGCGACGCAGAGCTCTGGTCTTCTTGGGCCTCAGATCCAAGGGCTTGTACTTCTTGCCCTAAAATAAATTTTAAAAAGATTTTTAAGGATAATTCACATTATTCAATGGCGCAAAGAAAGCATCGGTATGTGCACAGGGTCTCGGCTTGGACCCTCCCTCCTCTGTACTTAATTGCTAAACCCCTCCCCTTATTTGTTGCCTAGAAGGATATGGGTGAAAAAAGTTAATTGGAGGCAATTAACTTTGAAGAGGCAAGGCCACTTGGTTACTCAACTCAGCTTGCAGCCCATCATTATGCCCTGCTCATATGTTCTCTCAGCCTTACCAGTGAGAGACAGTTTTGCTATTATTGAAACAGACTTTAAAACCACGGTAAACCACCAATTGGCCCATGCCTATATTAAACTACGAACATCATAGAAACAACCAACAAAGTAAAAATACAAGAGCAGCACCGGGTAATAACAAAATTTACGCAAGAAAATTTGAAAACGCAAACGATATTGGAATAATTGTGACTGCAGTGCATTTAGGCTACACAGAGGTTGTGAAAAAGATTGCGCACATCAAGCCTCAGACTATTAACAATTGTGAACGTATGCTTGACAATTATCTTTTACAAGAGGCTCAACGTATAAACCTCAAGTCACATGTTGGTGCAAATGCTCATCCTCAGTTCACCTTGTAGAATTTCCTCAGATTCTCCTTTTGAGTCTGGTTGATGACCGTCAAAACTCTGGCGATAGATTTGCGGACAACGCGGCTGCAAAGGGAAAAAAAGGTATTAATCTTCTGAGTGACTGTATTAACATCTTTTATACTACCTGCTGACACACGGACAATGAGTGTGAAACTTCTACAACCCTTTATTGTAATATGGCACAAAAATAAATGTTTCCTGGGGTCACATGTGCACCCCCACTGGTTGTGCAGCAGCGTGCCCCAGGACTGCCTGCCCACTTTTTGAAAAAGGCCGGTGTAAACGCATTGAGAGACCAGAAAGTTGCTGTTAAAAATAATAATTCTGCAGCTGTCGGTTTATACTACATATAGAGCTGCCGATATTAGTCAACAAGTCACAACATTGACTATCAAAATGAACAATTAATTTAAGAACAGATGATTTATTTGTCACTTTCTCTCGAAACTGCCTAGTCGCCACGTGTCCCGCTGGCTGTATGCCTGTCTGTGTCCCGGTTTATCAGTGATTTAAACCATTGGGGGGAAAGTAGCGTTCATGTCTAACCCGTGTTCGCAACAGCGTTTTTCACCAAAAATACTCAATGTGACGCAAATAAAGCTGATAAATCAGCTGATAAATCACCAGATTTATCGACGAGCAATATAATTGTTAGTGTCGGCCCAAACGGTATATTAACTCAAAATGTGACAGTGTATCAATCAATTCAACTACAGTAATCCCTTTTACGTCACGAGGGTTATCGTTCAAAAATAACCTGTGATAAGTGAAAGCCGTGAAGTAGTTATCTTCCTTTTTTACAATTAATACATATTCAATACTGTATTGAATGAAACCAAAGACTAAACCCTTTTTAGGTTCAAGCATTTTGTACAGAACATTTCGTCGGCATTATGGGTTTTATCATGGAGACAATTTGGCAACTTGTACAACAAGGCAACCAAGAACCACACCAAGCCATGGAAGTAACATTAAGTTCAGAGTACTCACATCTTCGACAACTTCGACGCAGCTCCGCCCGTTACTTTGGCCACACGGAGTTGTGACAGTTCATTTTTCAGGTCATCCAGCTGCTTGAGCAGCTCCTCCTTCTTCTTACCACGCAAATCTCTTGCCTTGATCTTAGCCTGGGTCAAATAAAATTTAACAAGTAGAACTGGTTATGATGGGGCGTCATTTGGAGGTTCGACAGTCTCGTTTTACAGTAGGTCGTCGAAAAATAGGATACAGGGTGATATAGCACAATGCGCGAGATTAACATCTCAAGTCTCAGTCTTTTGGTAAGCAGTTGTGAATGCATCAGCAGTCCATCAGCTCAACAAATATCATCTCAGACCAGAGAAGCAAATTAAGCCTGTAGTGTGGGGATACTTGGCCTCGCTTCACACGAGCTCTTCGGTGACAAAAATCACATTTAACACACTTGATTCATGCATCAATGCAATTTAGACCTACAATATTCATAACACACGGACTTCAACTAGAAGATGGCTGTTAGCAAGCTTCAAATCATCTTATCGCGCCACGAAATTAGCGTTCACTCAAGCAAGGCCGTCACTACATTAGCACGTCACAATTTAGCTAAGCGGCGCTAGCAGTTATAAACTAGCATTTTACTTATTGTCGTGTACGGCCTATTCATCCGCACTCAACCATAGAGCACCCTTAGTTGCTTACGCGCTTATATTTGACATTGGCTATGGAGGTAAAATGCTTTAAACACTAAAACGTACGAATTACAAGAGAGCCGAACGATACCCACCATATTGCCTCTCGCTACGCTTCCAGAAAGGCCGGACGTACCGCGTGTTCACAAAAAGGGAGCTTCCGGAGATTTTCTTCTTTGCCTCTCCGGGTTCTGCGTTTGCGTCTTACAAAATACAGCGCCACGGCGTGACATTAACAAATATTACTGAGTGAATTACAAAATAAAACGGCGAATTTTAAATTAACAGAATCATTCCAAATAATAATGACCCGTTTTAAATAACAATTGTACATTCGATTACACAATCATTTGGTGTAGCTACAAAGTATATTAGGATGGTGAAAATTTGAAATTTAGAGATTTAAAATTTAAAATTGACTTTGCAACAACTGAATAGAATTTGGGAGGGATTGTGCATGCAGCTTGACTTGTCATTTTCTGTCAATAAATCAAGAACATGAGGCCTTTGTTGTGAGAGGAAATAATTTCTAACATAATAAAAAACCTTTTGCTTTTATAGTGTTTATGGATTTATATGGTTTAAATAGACCCTTACCGACAGAAAAATCATACTTATTTTTCTAAAATATTCGATATCCACATTATATACAAAGTAAATCGTACTACAACACAAAATGTGAACTTGAAAATGTGTCTTTAGTGACAATTCAGAATACAATTTGTATACGGTATTATAAATATGTCATCCCTGTGTACACATGGACAAAATTGTTGGTTGTTAATGAAAGAAAAAAAAGAGAACAAGATCCCACATACAAATGACTGAAATGAGTTTCCTTCTTAGGATGTCCAAACTCTCAATGAAAGAAGTTTAGTCATCAGGTAGGGGCTCAGAGTAAAAATGACTACACCGCCGTGTTGATTGGAGCCAGATTAGGTGGCTCAGGAATGCAGCGAGGATGCCTCCTGGACGACCCAGGTCACACTTTGAGAGACTTTCCTGGCTGGCCTGGGAACGCCTTGGGATTTCTCCAAAGGAGATGGATGCGCACACACACACAGCCACGCATGCACGTACGCACGCATGCACGCACACACACACAAAAGGGTGTATGTTTATCACTTACGTGTTATGTGCTAATATAAAGAATGGGATCGCTGGGTCAGTTTGTCTAATATATGAACATAGAATAAGTATGTTCATTTACTGTAAAGAGTATGTCCTTTAATCGTCTTATAATTGAAACAAAAAATTCAATTGGTGGAATGTTGAATAACTTTGAACTTTTGACATCGTAGGGTGGAATCTCTTGCTTCTTCATTGTTCACAAAATTAGGGTCGTTTCATTTTGATTTTTTGTTTTTAAAAAGAGCTAAAAAGATCAATCAGGAAAAATGAGATTTCATCAGCTGCATTTGAGGAAAAACTGTGGCAGTTCCCTTCACGGCTTGTAGATCCAACCGGTGTGAGTGAAAACAAATAGGACAACGCCACTTCCAGTGTAAATGTGTCTTACGGTGACACTGGCTTCCACCTTTGTAGTGTCATTTTAAAAATCAACAGCTGATTACAAAACACAAAAAAAAACATGCAGCCCTTTTTCCTCAGAACATTAAAAACAATCACAACAACAGTCCTTTGTCCCACAGAACCAGGGAAATGCATCTCAGCAGGACACTGCTTCAAATGTTTGGAGCGAGCTTCCAACTAAATGTTTGGAGCGACAGGGGGAACGATTTCCTCATGATGGTGGTCCTGCTGGGTACTCGCCGAGTACCTTCCTAGTAGTCCATCAGCTCCAGGGGGTCGAAGAGCCTGAGACTGAAGGCCGGATAATTCCCTTTGGAGAGGGCTTGGAGCCAAACCAGGACATCTGGAAAGCAAATGTAAAAGTAATGAATCAAATTTAAGTTAAAGAAAGTTAAATGAATACAAAACCACAGCAAGTCTATCTAACATTGACTTTTGTACTAGCCTTGGCCAGTGAAAAAAAGGATCAGTTGACAATATGACAAATGACAACGTAGTTGTTGTCTCTCACTTTGAAGAAGAAATTGAAACAATGACTGCATCACATTTGTTTCCTAATGATCAAAATGTTGACAAATTTGTTTTATTTAA
Source organism: Hippocampus kuda (assembly GCA_901007745.1). NCBI lineage: Eukaryota > Metazoa > Chordata > Actinopteri > Syngnathiformes > Syngnathidae > Hippocampus > Hippocampus kuda. The sequence continues at coordinate 8,949 of CAAKHF010022008.1, forward strand.
CACTGACTTTATATTCCAGGGTTTGCTTTAACATGTCCTCTTCCTCACGAGTGAAGTTCAGCAACACAGACACAGCTCGTATTAGCTGAAATGCCTAACAACAAGAGAGATACATGCATAGTATCAAAATTTGTATTCTCAGTGTATATTGGACAAACTATTTCGAATTAAGACAGTTGACTTACCTCAGCCTCTCTGGATGACATGAATTTGAGAACAACATGCTTCAAGTATTCAAAGTTGATTTCTCTTGAGTCGTTAAGGTCTGAGGTGTTAGTCACTGTGGTGTTTGTAGTGGAAAGGCTTGGACTAGACGCTTGTGGCAGTTCTGCACAAACCATTTCTTGTTTGATGACTACGCTTTCTGATATCTTTTCCTTAGCTTCCTCTTCTGGCTCAGGTTTCAGCTTCTATTGTGTTCAAAGAAGGCATACAAAAAAACTGCATCAAATTCAGGCAAAGACAAATTCAATTCAATTTCAAATACTGATGTTGCCACCCACACCGTGCATAAAGTGCAAAATTTACTGGTAGTATTTGCACTACGAGTCTAAACATATACATACTTCATATTTTAATATTTATATGTATAATTTAGATTTAGGGTTCATGCTGTATCGTAACTTGCACAATAATGTGGTTTCCCCAAATAATTATCAGCAATACAGTGACAATGGAGGGAAATATGAATATTGACCTTGCAAGTCAATTTAGAGTGTGCACCCTGAAATGTTCCTAAAATGTCAAATTAGGGGCTACTATGCTGATAGTAAAAAAATGCTAGTTCGAAGTTCTGTATTTTCGCATGGTTTACTTTTTTTTTTTTTGGGCCAATGCCAAAGTGCTTACCAGTACTCAATATATGACATTTGGGAGGAAAAAAGTTTTCCAAATGCTTAAGACTTTGACCCTCCTAGCTTAGTGTCGTCAAAGGCACGCAGCTCAAAAGGGTTTTGTTGTCTCTTCCTATTCATAACTGTGGGCTCGTCTTGACAGCCAAAACTGATAGCAGAGTAAGAAATCTTTTCCCGACATAAAAAAAAAAAGAAAAAAAGACTGAACACAAAAAAATCCCAATCGATCAAATTACTACGCAGATCATATTTCAATTTTTGAGTATAGATACCAGCATATTGGAGGAACGCACAGAGTAACACATAAATGGAAAGGAAATTAGCATTTGAAGGGCAATATTGAGCGGGCCGTATAATATTCAAGCGTGTTATTCTCGAGAAATTACTGTAAAAGAACAGAATGTATCTGGGCGAAAAAATGATAATCCGTCAGTCAACCTTTCCAAACTTATTATATGAAATCAGACGATTTCAAATAAAAGGTTTCTAAGCTGAAGTGAATTTTCCAAAGTAAATGTAGCTTATAGTCAAGCACTGGACACTTGATGAGGGATTCAGTCTGAAAAAAAAAAAAACAAAGACTGTCTACTTGATCTTACCAGTTCTTTTTGCAACGTTCTTTTTAGTTCTGCCATTCGCTGCTGCAGTTGTTTGATAGTCTGAAAGACAACCACAAGTTTTCTTAACATGTTGGTTGAAATTTAAAAAAAAAAAAAATCTCTCTCTCTCTCTCTCTCTCTCTCTCTCTCTCTCTCTCTCTCTCTCTCTCTCTCTCTCTCTCTCTCTCTGCATGGTATATTCATTATACCTTTTCATTAGGGCACACTTGGCAAGAGATGAACAAGTCAACAACTGTAATAAGAACTGCTGAGAATAACGATCTACAGGGCCAATTAAATGTTACCCTTTTGAATAAGTTTTCATTTTAAAAAATTGTGTAAGATTAAAAAAAAAGTGGAAACATTTTATTGGCCCACCCTTTCATATTGAACATGTCTTGTGTATCAGTCTATCGATAATGATTGATCTGTTTTATCCTCTTTAAAGAACAACAACTACGCCGATTAAAGACAAACAGAATGACAGGTTGGGGCTTGATTCCCATTTTTCAGTAAATCGGGACTGTCTTGGTCGCAATTTCAATTGATATTGATCACGTGTCTATCATGATATAATACGCTGATATTGAATTATCGCCCAGCCTTGAGCATGTGGCCCCTTTTGAAACTTTAACTCATTCACTCCTAAAGACGTTTTTAAACGTCTTTTCAGACTTGGTCTAGAATTGGCTGGTACTGAATGAGTTAATAACAAACAGCAATGACACACGGAGAAGAAAAATATCCTACCTTGTTCT
>CAAKHF010022009.1:0-10291 GCA_901007745.1 Hippocampus kuda
GCAGGCCGGTCTTCCTATAGGCCTTGTGTTGAGTAAACCCTTCAGAGAGCTTTTATTAGTTGTCGCATGTCAATATCAAACACACACACACACCCACACCCACACACACACCCACACCCACACACACACGCACACACACACCCCCACACACACACATACACACACACACACACACACACACACACACACACACACACACACACACACACACACACACACACACACACTCGTTGTATTACAAAGGTTTTTGACAATCTAACATACAATTATTATTATCATTAATAATTAGGAGAGACACAGCACTAAATTGTGCAATTGCTCATAATATCATACGGCAAAGCAGCAGCTCATTTTCGATTTGTTTTGAAGACATGCGTCCTCAAAAACACAACCGGAAGCAAAAACATCACTGCTGCCGTTGTGAAGAAAGTAACGACAATGTCCACATTGTAGTAGGCGTACCACGGCAGCTTGTAGGACTCGGTCCTCAGGTGAGCTGCGCCCTTGTGCCGCATGACAAACTCAATCCAGAAGAGGGCGCTGTCGAGCGGCGGGATGGGCTGATCTCTGTGCAGCCTGGACAGCCTCTGCATGCTGTTCCTGTAGGACGGATTGGTAAGAACTTCCTGTAGGGCCTTCAGGAAGCTGTCATCTTTATCCATCGAGGCTAACGTGACCACCACAGCCGCTCCTCTCTCCGTGAGGCGCAGCAGGTTGTCATGCTGGTCAAAAAACAAAGGTATTCCCACTACTGGAACGCCATGGTAAATCGCTTCTTGGACACCGTTCGTCCCACCATGAGCCACGAAGAGCTTCACTTTGCGATGTCCCAGGAGATCGTTCTGCGGCATCCAGTCCACTATGAGAGTGTTGTTGCCCAAAGTGGAAGGTTTTGTTCCTCTGTAGCTCCAGATGACCTTCTGGGGGAGCTTGGCGAAAGCCGCCGCAATTTCATCAGCGAAGTCGCTTGGAAGTTCCCCGATGAGAGTCCCCAAAGACATGATGATGACTCCGTGTTGTCCAGAACTCTGCACAAACTCCTCCAGGTGGTTGGGAAGAGGTTCTGCAGGCTTACATTGGAAACCTCCTATGTAGATGACGTTGGGCATGGTGGGGCGAGGAAACTCAAAGACAAAATCTGCTCTCATGAGCCACACGTCTGCTTTTTGAAGAAGTTCATCAAATCTCACCTCTGGGCCAAAGAACTGGTTGCAAACAGCCTGATATTGCGGAATAATGGTAAAGGCGTACAGAGCTTCCCCGCTGACAAAGTACACAAGATTCTTGATCCTCTGAAGAAAAGTCATCTTATCAGACAGTCCAGAGCCAGTCATGGGAACGTAAGACAAAGGCGAAGGTGCCAGGACCAGATGTCCCTCCTTGCACATCACCCAGCGCACATTATAAACCAAAGGTAACTGTAGAGCATGAGCCAAAATGACACCCGTGACCAAGGTGGGGTCAGTGAGGAGCAGGTCATACCGACACTCCTTCAGACGAGCCATTAAATTGTCGTCTTGTAATATGGCACTGGTCAATGTGCACATGATCTTGCCCGTACCGGACATGGCTTCAACCATTTGAAGCTGATGACGCACAAAGTTCATCACTGAGCTTCCCTCCCGCTCCAGAGCAAAAGTCGTTTTCATCAGGGAGTCGACAAAGGCCGGGTCGAACGCTTCGGTGACGGACACCGTGATGGGGCTGTAGTGCGGCATGCTGTCCTTGATGTACCAGCTCTTGTCGGTCCGAATCACGTCCACAGAGTGTCCGTGAGAATGGAGCGCTTTAATCAGGACCTCCATGTTCACCCAGTGGCTGCCCTCGAATGGGACCACTAGAATCTTGCCACAGTAACAAGCTCTCCATGACGACAACAACAACACAAAGGATGCTCGAAAGAAAAGTGAGTTTCCCTGCAGGAGCATCGTGAACCTGAAGAAGAAAACAACATGAGCTGCAATTTCACTTTTATTTTCAAGAGTCAGATTGTAAACGTACCTTATTTATACGGAGCAGCCGAGATCATAACACACCATATTGGATTCCTCAAGTGTGATTTACTGAGCGGACACACGACGAGAAATCCTTTGCATAAGCGAACAATAGCTGTTTTGTTTCCCCTCTTCTGGAATACTGATCTGTTTCAGCCAGAGTCACATCTGTTTTCACTTTTCATTGTACATGTGACTGAGTTTTAGTTCCTATTTTATTTTGAAGTAACTACACTGTGCACGGCTGAATTGGGACCTTATGATTCATACGTCCGGCTCACAGTTTAGAGGTTCAGGGTTGGAATTTGGTTTTGTGGGTTTTCTCCCGGTACTCCCGTTACCTTCCACATGAGTCTTAGTTTAAGTCTCGAGGTCAAGGATGTGCTTTTATCATGGGCCACGTTGTAACATGGTTGCTCTCAACGGCTGGTTATAATGGCAAAATCGTATATATTTTGAAATTTGACATCTATTCAATCAACAATTTATATTAGAAATGTCGATTTACATGGTAGGGAAAAAAATCACATGGTTCTGCTACCTTAACTGAAAGGTGTGGGGCATCCATTTTGGCTCAAGTTTAAGTTACAAAATATGGTTGCTTACTCTGTCAAGAGGTACATGGCCCAAATCTAGAAGAGAATAGTTTATTTCACGTTTTGTTTATTGTTTTATTCTGTAGCCCTTGTCCTCATTCACCCGAATGTGTCTCAACTGGAGCTGACTTTGGGTGAAAGGTGCAGGTCACCCTGGACTAGTCCGACAATCGTTGGGCACATAGAGACAAATCACCACACTTACACCTGTGCACTATTTTGAATCTTTAATGAAAATAACACACACAATTTTTGCATGTGGGAGTAAGTTGGAATACCCAAGGAAAACCCATGCGCAGACAGATACAACACAGGAAGGCAAAAGGCAAGATCCGAACCCCAGATCTTTGAATTGTGAGGCAGACTGCTTGTACACGTATTTAGCTTCCAAAAGTAATTCCGTTTCACTTCAAAGATCATAGGAAAAATCTGAAGGCACATACAAACACATTCTACGAATAAATAACAAACTCACTTTTAACTAATGATGAAGAATTAAATCTTCCACCCAATTGAGCGTTCAGCTGTGTGTAATTTTGTAGTTTATGATCTGGTGATTCAAGCATTCGGTGCAGTACCTTTTAGTGCTGCGATTAAAATGCACTCACACTGGCTGCCCGGGTTGATGTTTTTCCGCAGTCTCTTCACACAGACGCTTCAAGGAACATATTGGTACGGATGCGTGGCACACAGCTGCAGGTCCGTGCATGCACACACGACAAGAAACGGAGCTTGTTTTGTGCTACAGAGGAGAATAATCCCAGTGCTGGCTGAAAAGGGGCAAAGTCCAACAAAACATGCTTGAGTTCACCAGTTGCACTTTCATCTCAAAGGGGAAGTCTGCAATTCCCAAAAAACAAAACACTTTTTTTTTTTTTTTTGTCAGTAAACTTGACAATAGTATATTAGAACATGAACATGAACATGCCCATCCCTCGTTTGCAAACCAGATTCAGAAGCACTGACGAATTTGCGACATTTCTATTTACCAGGTAAATTTATCACCTCTTTTGGATTTTTACTTTATTTGTGTTATACTGTAGTAACACTCGATACTTCACGCTACCGACATAGCGTAATCTGGACCTTAGCCGCTGATGTGCCTCACTTCCATGTCAGCAAACCCTCAAAGGGCACCTCCAAAATGTTTGGGAACGATAATGCTGGCCCATTTGTAGATAACCGGGATGAAGAGGAGAGCCGAGCCCAGGACAGACACCAACAGGAACGCCCAGAGAAACATTCGATCCAGAACCTGGGCAACAAACTTCCAGTCCTGTACCACCTGCAGCCCCCACACCCCAAAAAGAAACACATAAAAGGCAATTAACTGTTTTGTTCTGGTGCTCGTGTGTGTTTTCTGCGGGTACTCTGACTTCCTCCCACATTCTCAAAGACTCATTGTGAAACAAATTTCAGGCTCCAAAGGCTTGATTTCTAACTTTTGTAATGCTACATGAAGACTCCCACAGGGTTCAGTACTTGGCCCTCTATTGTTTATAATCTACATGCTTCTGTTTTGTGACATTATACGGAACAATAACATTAGTTTTCCCTGTTATGACGATGATAGCAAGTTGTAGATGCCTTTAGAAATAACAAACCCAAATAATTGCTGTAATCTAGAAGCGTGCCGTGCTAAAATTAAGCGACGGATGTCAATTTTTTTTTTTGCTTTTGAACCCTGATAAAACAGATGTTGATGACTGGCCTCGCTCGTCATCAGCACATTTCACTACACCACTCCGAGTCTCGATAAATGTACGACAGTATTACCCAAAGTAACTCAGTAAAAGGATTGTGGTGTTATATTTGACTCAACTTTCAATATACATACAGACACACGGGTGAAGTACAAAACCGCAAGACAATGGCTGCTGGGCTATAAGTGCCACACAACTAAAGTGGAAGCACTGGATCCCACAATCCTGGTTATGCAACCTCCTTTGTCAGACCCATGAAACAGGCCCCTGCTTGTCTTCTGTACTCCTGCTCTCATTCCTTTGGTTAATTTCTTGCAGGACATGTGGGTCAAACAGCCATAACTGTGGAGGCAGATTGTGGGCAGACAACAAGTTCAGGGAGAGAAAACTTCGGGAAAAATGGCTGTGCCTTTTTGCAGCTATGACACCATGAACGAATGTGGGAAACTTCCTGGATTCTCTTGTTGTTGTACTTTGAAGGTCATTTTGTTGAAAAGCAGCCTTTCCCACAGCAGATGGATTAGTTTAATCCATCAGGTGACTTTCCAACTTGTGGGTAGCTGAGGTCGATAATAACCCCATATTTTTTTTTGCTATTTTCACATTAGCTATGATTTTTACAGTTTCACAGAATGAAGGAGAACCGTTAATTGAGCTCCATCATGCAGGCATTCTATGAGGAGTTTTGGCATCAAGGTTTGCTAGACGCCGTCTGCATACAAATGGCAGGAGGCATTCACTGTTGCCACATCAAGTGTGAAGTTTTTTCAGAACAGGGAGCAGTGCATCCACATACTTGAGCGTAGCTTGGGGCTTGTATGGGCAAGCTCGAGTGTCAGCATTGGGTTCCCAACACTGATGGCTCTGGGCAGAGGAATCGTCAATTTTGCATCCGACCTTTGCATGGATCTTCAAATGCCGGATGGCATTTCCAGAAAGTTGGCGCGTGTCACTGTCTTTGTTTCACGGATGCGGATTTTTGCCTCCACATTAAACAACGAAGCGCTGACCTCTGTACATGCATGTACAATGTGCACACTGCACTTAGCCATCGTCGATGACCCATAGCCTCATTGATATGCTAAAGTGCATGACCTTAGAAGACATATTTTTTTTTTTCATCATCATGTGTGGGGGTCTATCTAGTTTTAAAAATAACTGTGCTTTCATAGTATGTAAAATAGATGCAGATCAAATAACAGACTCACCTCTCTGACCTCATTTTCTTTCACCACATGCATGGTTATGTAGCGGATGGAATCCAGCGCAGCTTGGATGTTGTGCCTGGCGTGAGAGGGGCCGTGCTCAGTCGTACAGTCCTTCATCAATCCCAATCCCAGCACCCGTCCCGTGTGTGCCGCTCCCACTGTGCCGTAGCGGTCCACGTGGCCGCGCATGCACAGCACCTTGGGCAGCCGATGCAGGAATATCCTGCGCACCCACGGCGCCATGCCGTTATGCGTCGAGGAGGAGCGGTGGTGGACGTTAATGGTGAAGACGGTGATGACGATAGAGAGCGTGACGAATATCATGGTGAAGACCAGATACTCGCCGATGAGAGGGATGGCCTTAGACGAGGAGGGGATGATCTCCTCGATGACCAGCAGGAAGACAGTGAGCGACACCAGCACTGAGGTGCACAGGGAGATCTTTTCGCCGCAGTTGGAGGGCAAGTAGAAGACGAGGATGGTGAGGAAGGACAAGCCGATGCAGGGGATGATGAGGAAGAGGGTGTAGAAGAGGGGCAGCCGGCGGATGATGAAGAAGTAGGTGATGGTGGGATATGAGACGCCGCCGTCCACCCTCAGACCACGGCTGCCTGTGGCCGTCACAATCTCCCATTCGCCATTGTCAAAATAGTCCTGCCTATCCACGTGGAAGTCCTCCAGAATGACGTCAACCTGCCGAAGAAAGATCACGTGGACGTCACGCGACTGATGTCTACGCCTCTATTTTGAGATGCAGTGAACCGCGGTTCGCCATTCACAAATTCACCGCTTCGCGTTTTTTTTCTGTGGAACCCATCTCGAACTTTTACCTCATGGTCAACCCATGGTACCTCATGGTACCACAGAATGGCGCCAAAGCACAGGCTGATAAAAACATTTGGTGTCAAGTACTGTATTGGCCCGAATATAAGACGGCCCTGATTATAAGACGACCCCCTCTTTGTCAAGACTCAAGTTTGAAAAAAGACTTTTTGAATATCAAATTAATTTTTGTACAGAAAATAATTACAGTACATCTGAAACAAATGATTATAACAATATATTTGAGAGAAAAAGCATGTTATTTTGCCTCATTCAAATCTTAATATTTGAACATTTAAATATATCAACTAAAGTGCAATCACATTCGTAAATGAATGGCTTCTGGTTTTTGAAATGTAAATTACACATTAACTTCTCCTCAGCTGCCGGTTAACCTGGCCGATCTTTGACCCCCTATCTCCAGATAGTCGCTACGTTTCTCCATTTTCTGTTATCTCTTCTATTATTTTCTTCTCTTTTCTTTCTTACCGCTATTTTTTATTTTTCTTCTTCGTGCTACCGCTATTTTAATTTTTATTCTTCGTGACAGGGGTTCACTTTGGCCTGGGAAGTCAAGTTCAGAATTCGCTTCAATGGCATCTGGCGTTATCTAGCGTCGTGAATGGGTATAATGTCTAGACCCCGAACATCAGACCATCCCCACTTTTTCAGTCTTATTTCAATGCAAAAAAACACCATCTTATATTCAGGCCAATACGGTATGTTGAATTGATGCATCTTGACAAAGAGATGAGAGATCTTTAGTTTGTTGGCTTAGCGTGGCTTATTAGCAGAAATTCTGGAGAGTCTTCGCTACGTGTATGCATTTGCTCCGGAGAGTAGCAATTAAAAAGCACAAGTTAACAAACGACTGAGGTTCTCTTGTTGCTTGACAATTGCTATTTTTTTTTACTGCAGCATTACACATGCCTGCAACCTCACGCTTGTGTCACATTCTTTTCTGAATAAAATAATCACCTGAGAGCCGTCGTAGGTCCACGAGCCAAATTTCATGGAGCAGTTCTGCAGGTCAAATGGGAAGAAGGTGACATCGATGGTGCAGGCGGACTTGTAGTTGGCAGGCGGAGTCCACAATATGGTGCCGTCGTATTTTACCACTGCCTTGGTCACGGTGCCCTCGAAACGACCATCTGAACTGAGTGTAAAATTTGGAGCGAAAATGTTCACCAAGAACAAACCGTTGAATGTGCTGTGAATACTTCCCGGATGCACTGTATGTATTGCGTAGGATTGATCCATCATGTTGCATACTTATCATACAGCACGACGTCTGGGAGCCAAAGCCTGTCGGAGGGCACTCGTATAGTGGTGATGCCCAAATAGTCATCGGGGTCCCACCTTAGCTTCATGTCAGTCCACTCCTGCATGACAGGCAACATACATTTTGTGTAATCTGGATGGTAAAATAACATGAAAGCATCTATCTTTGTGAGATACAAGATGTGTGTGTGGGTGGGGTGGAAACAGACATCTGGTCACCTTTCATGTTAATCCACTTGCCTGTTTCATCCACACATTGGTGGTCATCAGCTGATTCTTTTCATCCTGGATGGGGAAAACACAGCAGAAGCTCGATTTTATGATCACTGATTGAATTTTTACGACAACACCATTGAAAACGATTTTAGGTTGAATCCGCACCACATCAACGAGTTGGGAGATGGCCAGTCCAAACTTGACGTATATGCTCTGGTTTAGATATTCCACCGGGCGGACCCATTTCTGGTAGTTCCCAAAGAGGTATTTGAACAGCTTGTCTTCGGCTTTTGCATAGGAGGAAAGTTTAGGAACACCTGAGAGTGAAAACAGCATAAAGAAACGTGGAATTTTTCTTGAATGAGGCAACGTGACAAGATGAAGAAATGATCTGACGTGGAACCTCCTCACTTTTTAAAAATAAAATGAGATTCAAGTGGCCTCGGAGTAAGCGCACAGTCCCTGCCTAGTGTAGGTGACAAACAAAGACATACAAGCTATCAATCTCACTCGGAATGAAAGGTTTTTTTTCTTTCACACTCAATTTATAGGATCTCACTTCGCAATGTCTGGTATCGATGCGGAGAAGCAATCCCCTTATAAATGAGACTGTTGTCCACCCATTCATCATCTTTTCAAGCCCCCTCCTATTAGGGTCGTTCCGCCTGGCTGAGACTCTCAAATCGATTTTGGTGTTCTCTCTGCAATCCAATTAAGGGTGAGACATTGCTGCTATCTGCTTTATTATTAAAACAAACAAAGAAAAACAAAAAAAAACGAACTGAATTCATGATATTGATAACACTGATATGGATCAATAACATGCATTGTAACTCCTCCCCTGCACTCAGCCAATCAAAACTTTGAGTTGGAAGTGGAGCAAGTGAGTGTACTGTATGTAAGGCCGGCAAATTGTGAGGAAACAAGTACATACAAGTACAACAGTAAGAGACGCCTCCGCTGTAATAGAAAACGTGCCACTATTTTTAATTCCTGGTGCTTCATTGAGTTGAATGAATAAACACCTTACCCCAAATAAGTGGCTCCTTTTTTTGGCTCCGGAATCTGTTCCTAATAGAAATTACTTTCAAGCATAGTACAGTATGGCGGAGGAGGCGGCGTGGTTTATAGTAGGCTTGGTGCGGCCATCATGTGCCAAAACTTTTTCGTTGATGAGCGGTCAGGTGCAGAAATATCGTTGGCGATGGGGTGCGGCCGTCACGTGCTGAAACATAATCGTTGATTGGGGTCGGGGGGGGGGGGGGTGGCTGCTAGCGGCCGTGATGGCCAGGACCGGCCTGGAAATACACCGGCCGTTCGGGAAAAATTAACCTGATTTTCAAGAATTTCAAATGGCCACCTCGGCCCTGAAGGTGAGAATGTTGAAGTGATGCATCTCAACTGACGTTCTGAGATTTTTGTATGTTGGAGGGAGAAAAGTTGAGCTTCTTCTTAGTTGGAAGTTACGGAGAGTGTTCACCGCATTTGCATTGTACATTTTTTTTAAAAAGTCAAATCATCTGAGAACAATTTCATGATTTGGGGCTCATAGTTTGTGGTACAGTATATCTATGATCAATATAGGCAATTATTAATATTTTAAGGGGAGGATTTGTATTACTCACCATTTTAAATTTTTTTTTATATTTTATTTTTTATAATCATGGCAGTGCTCGCTCACCGTCTCCCGCATGGGCTTACTGTAACATTGGTAAGCGGCTTCTTTCCGTACCCTGACGCTGTTCAACCACGTCACTGGATTGTGCATTTATTGAGACGTTGGTAGTGTCGCCGGGCAACTTACGCAGCGAGTGGCACAGGTGGCAGCAGTGCAGCAGCGGCAACAACAGCAGCAGTGCGAGAGAGGAGGCGGCCGCCCCCTTCGCTCTGTGCATCGTCTTAGAGACAGCGCTCGGGCATCGTTGCTGCGGAAGATGGAAGCTGCATTAGGGAGCAACATTTGAATCATTAAAAAAAACAAAAAACAAACCAAAAAAAAATAAAACCCCATAAGATGAGCATCATAGTAGGATGAACGCAGCGTGAAAGCATACCTGTCTCTGAGTGGCATCAGTGAATAGAGAAGCGATGCTCACAGCTTCTCTCCTCTTCCTGCCTCCCCTCTTGCCTCTAGAAAGCACCACCCCCTTACCCCATGAAATACAGGCACACACACACACACACACACACACACACACACACACACACACACACAATCACACGCACGCATGTACGCACACACACGCACACTGCACACATTTCAGCCCAAAGCTATACAACTGAACAAGAGCAATTACAAATCTTCCTCCATGTGGAAAGTATACCTTGTTACCTTGTTTGAGGTCATATTTCCTAAAATAAATCAATAATTGTGTAAATGCTGAAGAGCATGTAAACATATACCGATATTAATCAAAGTAAAATTAGATTTTTTTAAAAATAAATTAAATGTGCTTTGTGATTCGTTTAAA
>CAAKHF010022010.1:0-17477 GCA_901007745.1 Hippocampus kuda
AGACTTTTCCTACTCAGGAAACTGAGGTCTTTTGGGGTTCAGGGGTCACTCCTTAAGACTTTCTATAACTCGGTGGTGGCCTCGGCCATCCATTCTGGCATTGTGTGCTGGTCAGGCAGCATCTCGGCCCGGGACAGGAAGAGATTGGAGCGACTAGTCAGGAAGGCTAGTTCTGTCCTGGGCTGCTCCCTCGACACTCTGGAGGAGGTGGGCAACAGCAGGATGCTAGCTAAGCCAAAAACTATGTTGGACAGTCCCTCCCACCCCCTCCAGCCCGCCCTGACAGCACTCGGTAGCTCCTTCAGTCAGAGACTGTTACACCCGCGTTGCAAGACGGAGAGATACCGCCGCTCGTTCCTACCGACTGCTGTCAGGCTGCTGAATAAAAAATGAATAAATAAACAAATAATAAATTTATTTAAATGATATGACAACAAATGTGAATGTGAATAGTACGGGGACTATTGTATTATATTGCACTTAATTGAACTTATTGACCTTATCCATATTTGTATTTATATTGCACTTAATTGAACTTATTGACCTTATCCATATTTGTATTTATATTGCACTTAATTGAACTGTGTTTCTTTTCTCTTAAACTTTTGTCTTCTTTCTACCCACAATCTTGCTGCTGAAGGCTTTAAATTTCCCCAGTGTGGGACAAATAAAGGATATCTTATCTTATCTTATCTTATCTTATCTTATAACAACTTGCTATGCACAGATATTGCACAGTGCGTCGGGCACCATCGTCCGTAGTGGGTGGTGGTTCTAATTTGCACATCACGCTTTGCGAAGCTATTGAGTGTGCACGTCATGTGTGAACACTACGCCATTAACTTTACATGTCCTTCATATACCTGTCAGCATTCCCCCCCCCACCCCTCCCAACCGTATAACAACATTTATAGTACATATACAGTACATAAACGCCATCTTGAGTACATCGATGCCGCAATTTGTGCCTCGTTCAATTACTCTTTGGAGATGTATCTTGAAGCCAGAACTTAATGGATTAATACCAAACCATTGCTTTTGATTATATCGTTCCAATTCAGATTTAGGAATATTATTTGCTGATTTTATGGCTAATATGATGGCAACATCCAATATGGAGGATGCTCTGATATATCCCCTTGAACAGGCCACCCGGTTCAACGGGCGTCTGCTGCAGAATTGAAAAAAGAAGAAAAAAAAAGATTCTAGTTTTATTTCGGACATCCCTTGCTATACTGTGACTGCCAGAAAAAGTCTAAAAGCGTAATGTGCGAAAACTAAATGTCGCCTCATTTCTCCAAACTGCAATTGTCACCCAAATTTCTAGTACTGTACGTTGACATCTGTACTGACACGCACATCAAAAAACACCAAATATTAGGACGATTGACCCAAAGTCATCAATTATATGGCTATAGTCTCCATAGAAGCGCTCACTACAGGAACTAATGTCACTCAAGCCCATAGCTCACAGAGCGGCACAGGTTTAACGAATGTTGGGGGTTTTTCAAGGTTGCAAACGATCACAATGACATTGGCTAGCATTTTTAACAGTCACAAGCCGTTTATTTATTTATTTATTGCAATGATTTTTTTTTTTTTTTTCAAAATTTCCTGGTGATGAGAAAAGCTGGCCAGCCAGTGGGGACGAAATCAGCCAAAGCCCACCTCCTAAAGAAAATTCCTCATAGTGATGTCATCTTTTATTATGTCTGTAACTCAGAATGAAACTTTGCCAATTAAACTGACATTATCTCCGAGTTAAAACGGGAGTACAAATATAACATACGTCTTGCACCCTCTTGCTAATGATGCAAAACTGTACGATCAAATGCGAGATGCACTGCAGGTTTCTGTTGTACAAATCACATCAATCAACATCTGCTTCCCTCCTGGAGGTGTTTCATCTTCTATGCAGCTCCTCACAACTTCACAAAGCAACTCAAGGATGTGTTGAAGATTATGAATTTAAATCCCTTCACTTCTTTTAATCTGGTAATATATCGTGAGTGTACAACACATTCTGTTTAATCCGTCTACATTTTCATATTTGCCCCCTACTTGATTTCTGTGTTCTTTGCATATTTATCACACACAAAGGTTTCAACGGGTGGTGAGCCACTCACCTCAAATCCAAGATCTTTACTGCACACCTCATTGGGAACAAAAAAATGACACTGTCAATGGTCAAAAATGAGACTCAGCACATGTAGAGTCACAGTCTGGTGGTGATGATAAGATTTATTCACAACATGACCTTCACATGGCAATGGTCAAATACGGAATCTCGATTTCTCTCATGAGGCACATTCCAGTTTGGCACCTGTGTAAATCCAATACGTCCCCAAGAAGATTAAGATTTCTAGAAATGGTTGAATAAGCATGTAAGTGAGCACAACGGTAGCTTTGCGGAAGGCGTGAATTCCTACTGTCAGCCACTTGGGCAGAAAAATTGCAAGGATTCCAATTTGACAGCATTCACGAGTGAAGCGTCTTATTAATATCTTACATGCTGTGTTCACCGCTCCAGCATAAAAAGCAAGTCTGAAATTCGGCTGCATTCCGAGCCCCGGAGGAGCACGAGGGGGAAATCACTCGTTATCACTCCAATTCTTCTCTCCGCATGTACGAAAGGTGAGACTGAGGCAGGGCATTTGCTCTTTCTATGTGCTGTGGAGAGTTCACATTCCTTTTTCTTAATGAGATTCAGGGAACCCATTGTTCTGTTTCTGTTGTGACTCTCAAGCTCTTTTCCTCTCAAAGCGCCACCATAGCGACAGAGGCAATTTACCCCAAGCTAATTAATTTAGGTAAGCAAGTGAGAGGGACGGACAAAGTGCACATATTAGCAGCATTTGCAGTCATGAGGAGAAAATGATTTCACTTTTGGAGAAAGTGTTGTGATGATTATAGCTGGAGGTTTAAATTGCTTTTAGGAGGTAATGTCATTATGTATTCAAAAGGTTGTGGGGAAATATTAGAAAAGCTTGGAGGACATTAAAAGGTCGTGGCCGTGTGATTTCCAGCAGTTGGCAGACGAGCCACAAGCAACAGCAAACAGCCAGAGAAGACATAAAGACACTTGAGAAGAGTTGTAAAAAATTGGAACGAACCTGTTCAATATTGATGCTTTTAACCACGATTCACTTTTGAAATGCAATATGCATGTGTCGATCTTCACTACATGATGTTTGTGTAGAATGCATGCCCCTGTTACTTCGCCGTGTTTTTTTTTTTTTAATATATAAAACAAACTCCTAATAACATTCAACTGTTCTAATAGGCTTTTCCTGGCACGTTTTCTTTCTAACAGAAGCCTTGAGGTTTTGTGCCAATACTGACTGCTTTTTTGCATTGTTCAGAAGTTTCTCATATTTGACTCAGGCCCCAATTCCAGTTCAATTAAAATAGCCTCAAAGCCTGAATGGATAAATAATAATACTACTCCAAGTAGACCGTGTTAAGGTGTTTTTTCTGACCAAATACTAATCACGCCTTCTAATGAGAAGGTAACTATCGGGAGACAGTTTTGCCTTTAGATAGGATCTTACCGTGATCAACCATTCGAGTGGTTCTCATGTCCAAACTTGCTGTATGGAAGCATAATGTACAGTGTATTCACCACTTGCTGTTCCTTCAAAATGACGAGCTGCCTCCGTAAAAGCCTGACTCATATTATGGCCAGTGCAGAAGCTGAATTTTTAGTATATGGCCATAAAGCGTTCACGAGAAAAGCCAAACCAATTCCACCTCATTTGACCTGCTGCAGCTCTAAATTGAGTTCACTTTGTCACTGTGGATGAAGTCACATAGTCCTCTGACCCTCTGACTCACTATGGTGAGGTACTTCTGTTTTCCCTCGTCAACACAGTCCCCACACACATTTGACAGGACTGTAAAATTGCAGAACCATTTTAAAGTGAAGCTTGAATTTTACAGATTGGAACTATAGAATAATGTAGATACTGATCATAAAATAAGTGTGTGGCTGAAGGGCCAAATTACTTTTTGTGACACCAACAGGTCTGCTCTGCAGTTTGTTTAAATTACCGTGACTTAAACCAAAGTATCAACACTGGTACTCATGGAATGGGATATTATAGTTTTCTTCAAACAAAGCTGTAGTAAACATGGCCACGCTGAGCAGGCGGTGGATGTCTTTTTTTTTTTTTTTTCATTTAATAGAGCACGGAGGAGAAGGTGGTAGCGCAGTGAAGATAGGAGACAAAATATCCTGCAAGGACACAAGGGTCATTGTTCATTTTAAGGACCCACAAAGTGACACGCCATCATGTTTTCCCTCAGAGGGCGGTGCTTGAGGAAGGATGGCTTCATGCAATTCAAATGGCGACAAACTGAGCAAATGTGCAAATATTGCATGGCTGATTCAAGGCGATGAACGGTGCCTCCACATTGGACAGCACAGAGAAGTTATTATCAAACTTTTTACGCCAAATACAGCCTGAAAAAATACTTAGGAGACGTCAGCGCTGCCGTCATGACCAACATTGAAATACAGCAGTGAAGTCGGCCCAAGTGTTCAGGAAATGCATTTTGGGCAACGCGTCGATGTAAAATTTGTTAGGATTCGTTGTATTTATTTAACTCACAGATCCCGAAAATATTTTTGAAAGAAATTTCACGTTACTTTGTCTTCCACGGTGAAGGTAGAAGTGCTAATGTGCTGTTATTAAAGAGCATGAGTCTATAAAGTGAGGAGCATAGGTCAGTGATTCAGCGTCAAGCCCGATTCCCTAATAATCTTTCCAATTAAAATTAATCAATAAACCTGGGATTAAAGATGGTGCCTTCCTGCCGTTACAGCATGTCTGCCTCTGTACTCTGTTGGTTGAGTGCACCTTTGCTGCACATCCAGCATATACTGTATACTTTGAGTTTTAATCATTGCTTTCTACTTATATTTCCCTGAGAGAAATTTCTGTAAAGCCGTTGTTGCATGATAAGCAGGCCGATGGGCACATGTGGCCAAGTGGTTAAGAATAGGGGTTGGATCGGGACAAAGATATGAGATGGGGGCCTTATCGTATTGATTTGGATATTTGCATGCAACCTACAGCACATTATTTTATGATGAGCAATACATGTTTTTATGATGTGAAATCTATATTTAAACATCGTTATCCACTGCACTGGTAAACTGCACATCGATGAGCCCCGTTAAGATCATGTGCTCAATGTTTTGGCGGACCCTCTTTAGCTACATAGGCTACATCCTATACTGCACGCAGCCTTGTCGCACTTTGAATGTGTTGTCATCCATGTTAAACTGAAAGGGACATTCGATTGGGCTGAACTTTGGCACTCATTTAATAGGTGTGGATGTAAAAATGATGTAAGCACTAAAATGCACCCTCCTGAAAAACTCAAGTTGTAACACCCCCAAATCTGGAAGAGGCTGCTTGGTTGATACATCTGACACATCAGCCAGACTAGTCAGTGAAGTAAAATTGGTAGATTTATTTTTACAGAGTCACATTTTTTTCTCAACCTTTTGGAGTACAATTGCCTCGACAGGCCACTAGAGACCCTCCCCATGTCACTCAGAGAATATGAGGCTCTCATTAGGATAAAATATGGGTGAATAATTTATGTTCTCATCAAATGAGAGTTGATTCTAACAGGCGTACAATGAATCCACTACTTTGACTTAAATGTACCGGTACTCTTAATATTGTACTTCCTTCCGAGTGTAATTTTGACTCTGTTTAGCCTGGGACCAAATGTAGTCTTTTTAGAGATAAATGTACACTATGAAGTTTACTGTGTACAATTCCATGCGATTAATCAACACAATAAAAATAGCAGGTGAAATGACCAGATGAGTCCTTTATATTGTACTGCAGAGGACTGTGGATGCAGCATGTTGAATATGCTGGAGCACACGCCAGCCATCCTCTGAAAGCACTAGGCTTGCATGCTCAGTTTTAAAAGTGAATTGTAACTGCTCTGTTTACTTAACTCTTTCATGCACCCTGTAACATGATAACATGATAAACTGTCCACTGTAGTAACCACTGTCCCTAAAAGGGTTAAATGTACGTTGTAGCACATAGTCACAAAATTCTACCCCCAGAGGTTTTGCTGTCTTGAAGATATAATTTGAAATTCTGTTAATCATGGCTCATCTTTGTCATATTCCGGCTGGTCATTGTTGTCTGGAAGGTGTATCAGTGCAACCAGACAGGTGCCATCAAGCCCACAGTAATTACTGAATACTGATTGATTGTCCTTTCTGATAGGCCGGGAGAAGCCACATTAAGCCATATTATATTACAGTGCTATTGTAATCTAATAGCTTTTGAGCTACCAAAATGTTCAGTTGATTCTGATTAAGTTTTCCAAATGATAAGAATCAAATGTCCTCTAATGAGCATTGTGATGGCGGGTTTCAGTCATCGCACTGTGCTTGGAAATTCTCTATTGTAAAGTGTAATAATCTCCTGCCGTTGTGGAATTGTGGACATCTCATTTCCATAAGCCAGTGAGCATGCAGCCTCCATGGAAAGGCATAATGAGATATTTCCACCATGGATGATCAGGAAAATGTGCTGTGGATGTCCCCTCCCAGGTGGATGCCCATTGGTTCCCCCCCCCCCCCCCCCCAGCAATAGTGACCAGGATGCTATTAAAATATAATTTTTAAGATGATGATGATTATAATCCATTCAGTTAATTTCTACAATGATACAAGGGGTTGTCCCATGCTGGTGTCTTATTTATAAATGAAGTACCATGACTTCCACCACGCACATACAGTACATGCAGCGCTGAATTTATCTGCCTCTGCCTTGATCAAATACACCTTAGAGCACCTGTGCTGCAAAATACACCTCCTTTTTGCTTGTCTAAAATTGTATCTGCTTTTTGTAACCAAATTTGCAGATGCGCTGGGGGGTGAGGCCTTGCCCCTGCCCGAAAATGATAATGCGCCCGTTTCTACAGATTACTTTCTGTTTCCAAATTGTCTGATGAGTCGGAGTCGAGGCAACTCCGTGCGCTGCAACGCCCAGGTGGGCGCAACACGGCCCCAAACACATTAGACTAGACTTTCGCTGGCAGAAAAATTAAGTTAAGCCTGGTTTTACGACAAACGCACAGGCACTGGTCTACCATAATAGCACCCTTAAAGTTTGAATAATTTGAATTGGTTTAATACTTACACTGGAGGAGTAACATATTACCATGGTCAGTCGTCAAAAGTCAATCGCACCCTAAAGCCATCTCAGTATGAACAGTTTCATATGATTAAGATGTCCTTTTTCATAACCACCTTGACTTGACACTGCATCTTAAAAATGACCCACTCAGGAGAAGCCAAGAGATGGTCCAGTGATGGTTTGGCAGCAGATTGACAGCCAAGTATTCTTCAAGATCAGCTCCCCCGTCTCCACTGAGCCCTCATTCTCCCCCTTCGCTTTCCAGGTCACCACAGGACACAAACACCGGGAGCCGAGCCACCTAAAGACAGCCGACGCAGGGTAGGAAAGCCTGTCCTCTCTTATCCCGGGCTCAGGGGCCAGATAACAGCATTGGGGCTGTGAGCGCTCACCGAGGTACCACTTGAATAGCAAACAGCAAATCCCACCAGCAGGAAGGAAAAAAAAATTCGCTCTTGAAGTGCATAAAATTAACATAAAATTTGTGTATTTTCAACATCTCACTGTTTTTGCCGCTCTGAAATTGATAAATCCTATGCATGCTTACACAATTTATTACATCACATCGTAAGACCTTGATCACACTGAAAGATGTCACCGTTGAGGCATAGAAGGCATCGGTGTACAATGATGAAAAATATAAAAATAAATACAAAATGCTTAGCTCCCAATCCAGCTAAGCAGGTATTTCCTTAAATGCGAACTACAGGCGAACGAGCAAGTGTGGCTTTGTAGTGAATCACTAGAACACATTTTAACAGGTATTGGGTGCCACTGTGCTTGCATACCAAATGTTTAGGTTCAAATCGAGTGTGAGACTGAGTCAACTATTGTTGCCGCCTACACTCTTAAAACTGCTGGGTTAAAAGTAACGCTAAGTGGGAGAAATACTTAACCCAGCACTTTGGACTGAGTCAATGTTGGGTTATTCATACACAGTGTATTGGGTTGAGGATTTGACCCAGCACTTTGGGTCAAAATTCCAATTAGGTTATCAGTATAGCCGTGGTTCAAAATCAAAGACATTTTATTATCAACCCTTTCTAAGAAGAGGAAGCAGTTGTCAACACAGTTCATATTTGTTTGGTAGAATCTTTCCACCGGATGCCCTTCTTGATGCAACCCATCCATTCTCATCCAAGATTATGACCACTGTTGCTTGTCCAACGTAGGTCATCGTAGTAGTTTTGCGAATGAAATTGAAAGCAGGTAAAGTAGGTTGTGTACAGGATATGGACATGAAAGGTCGAACGACATGTTGAGATGTAATCGGTGCACTGAACCACGCTGAGATTGGAACAATTTAAATGTATAAATTCTAAATTTACAAGCCCACTTATGAGAATGTTAAGGGATTGTGAAGAATTCATCCATTTGGGGGCTGTAAAAGTTTAATGTGAAAGATGGGGTAAAGCCAAGATATAACTCTGAATCAAAGGACAAGCCAATGAATGTTTAAAACCGTGCAATTCTCAGTGTGACACATTTACTGTCACACTTAGGTAGTATACAGTTGTTGTCGCATATACACTACTACACTTAATTAGACACACAGGGTAACAAAATGCAATCCAGGGGTTGTATCAAAATGTTTCCTTTCTAAAGATAATGTGACATTTTGATTGAAACGGTAACACAGATGATAATTCAATCATGGTTTATTACCGCGGTTGTAGTTCGCATTGATGGACTTGTAGTTTTTTTCAAGTCAAGTCAAATTTATTGACGTAGTCTTCAATAACAGAAAACGGCTTCACATGTCCACAGTTGACAAATATTAACGGCAGCCCCTGATCTTGACCTTCGGGAGGACAAAGAAAAAAAAAATCTGGGGAAAAATGTTTTAGAAACCATGAGAAGGGGCCACAGATGGAGGAATCCCCCTTTCCAGGAAGACCAGGCATCAATCGATGCCGAGTGGGCATCGTTTAACACAATATGGTGCTATTCAATGTGAGAATAATGTAACAGTCCATTTAAGATGAACTGTTGGAGAAAAAAAACTTCCAGAGAGGTGGGTCCTCCTCAAAACCCTGCCCAATTGATCAATGATGAACTCTCCATAGCAGTGCCTCCAAGTAGGTGGTCCGCCTCAGATCTTGTCCAGATCAATCGGAGAAGAATCTATAGAGTGACATGTAATTAGGTCATCATCACCGAGCCTCCTCTCCAAACTGGTAAGGAGGGGGCTAAGGAGAATACAGAAGAAGTGGCAGTCAAACAGACATGTAATTCAACTAATTGCAACATTGTACAAATAGGTCTAAAGTCATGTTTTAAACATTTCTACTGAGGTGGCGGCTCCAATTTCAAAGGTGAGTTTACTTGAATTTATTTTTAAAACTATTCAAATCCCTCAATTCAAATTCATCAGTTTTTAGGATACACCACTTGACTGTCCCTGCTGATGTCTCGTATAATCTATAGCAGGGGTCCCCAACCTTTTTTGCCCCACGGACCGGTTTATGTCAGACAATATTTTCAGGGACCGGCATTTAAGATGTGGTGGATTAATACAACAAAATAATATGGTATGAGCTGCATGAAAACTGTGGTGTTTCACTATGGTAATGTTTAAAGCCTTCAAAATACGATACAACGCAAATTCAAAGTGCATGAAAATGACGACTCGCCACAGCCCCGAGCTTGATTTTCTGCAACTAGACGGTCCCATCTCGGGGTAATAGGAGACAATGACACCTCAAGTGTGTGGTTTATGTCCAGTCTACTTCGTAAGTTTGTTTTAGTCGCCGTTACTTCAGAAAACCCCCGCCTCACACAGGTAGGATGTCGGAAATAGCAAAAGTGCTATTGTGGCGATCTCAGAGTATTCAGCCATAACTTTAATCCAGTTGTCTCGAACGTACTTTTAAGGCCGCCGTCATTTGCGATCTCCAGCGGTTTTTTAACTCATGTTGAGACCTCCAACGTTTTGTTTTTAGCGTAATCGGTCACGTGACGGAGAAGCGTGGCTTGACGTGAGTCAAGCGTGACACAGACGGATGTAACGGAGAATCCGGTAATTTTTCAAAATAAAACATCTTTCGTATTCCGAAATAAAATGGAATTAAGGCAAGTTCTTGCTGTGCGGCCCGGTACCAAATGCCCTGCGGACGGGTGCAGGTCCGCGGACCGGCGGTTGGGGACCCCTGATCTATAGTATTCAACCATCAACTATGCAATATAATACAATACGTCTTTAGGTCTATTAAAACAAATTAAAAATAGGCTAGGGCAAGAGAAATGTGAGCTTTAACCGCCCATCCAATTTGGCAAAATATTAGCGACCCCTCTCACTCTGATCCACTGCAAACTATGACGACATATTATGTTAACCTGCTCCTACTCCCGAGTGTTTCCCACCATTTGTACATCGAAACTGACATTCAGTATGTTAGTGTGAACAGTGGCCCTTTGTGGAGGTGTGACAACTTTGACGGCCACGCCTACGTTAGGCTGTAGGACGTTAAGAATTGATGGGCATCATGTTTCCACACCTGTGCTGAAAATAGAAGACAGCGTACCGCGGGGAAATGTTAATGGAGGGTAAGGCTTACTCGTTGCACAGTAGAGAAGGCAAAGTTGGAATCCAGATGTCTGATTATATTTGCAGCGCTATGACAGCTGGAGTGTTTTTTTTTCCTCAATGGTGGGGAATATATTTAATTCCAAAAAAAAAAGATATCTTGTGGCATGCACCACTGAGTGGATCAGTATTCAAGGTCATTTTGCTCATCAAATTGATCTCAATTTGTGGACTTGAGCAAAAGTTTCATTCATCTGTTTGTTAGGTAGGTAGATTGATCCATTTTGTGGGCTACTTTAAATTTTTGGTGAAGCAGGGTAGCAGACGTAGCAACCTTGACCAAGTTTGGGCATTTTGGGGGGCCAAATTCTCAGATGGCTTTATTATTTATGATTGCAAATCCTTCTGCACGTAGGCAACGCCAAATTCAGCTGAGCCCCAGACTGCATGATGGTGACGTGAAGCGGAATGCCGACTGGGAAGCTCTCCTTAATGCCAGACGTAATAGATGAAGAGGAGCAACTGGTTTGGATAGCATCATTCACCGCAATAAAAATGACAAGGAAAATAGTTTGCCACTGCAATGCCGTTACCAGAGAAGCTAAGAGTTTGCTGTGTTTGTTCTTCTCACACCACTCACAGGTCAGTGTCGTTATTATGCCAGACATCTAGTTTGAGGTTTTATGTGTTGGTCAAGCTCTTCAGGCAGTTTGTTTCAAAGTCGACATTTCAAACTAAAGGTGATAGAGCATCCTCTGTCAGAGAATCTTGACTTTGGAACGACCTTCGCCTGGAGCTGAAAAGTGCAAATTCTGCCACATTTTTAAATCGGTCCTTAAAAGTCACTTTTGTAGGATAGCTTTTAGTTCTTGTGTTCTGTAATTATTTGCAGATTTAAATGCATTATTTTCCCGCCCGTGTATTTTGACAATCCCACATTCAGCCTTCTTGGTTTCAATTGGTTCTGCTGGGTTCTTGCATTGCCTGGATTTTGTCATGTCTGTTTGTTTTATTTTCAGCCCCAGCTGGAGTGAAGGGCGTTTCCCTCCAGCAGGCTCACCTGTTCCGCCTTTCCCAATCAAGCCTGTTATGTATTTAAGGACTGCCGAGATGCCAAGTTACTGTCGGATTAAT
This sequence comes from Hippocampus kuda, assembly GCA_901007745.1. Classification (NCBI taxonomy): domain Eukaryota; kingdom Metazoa; phylum Chordata; class Actinopteri; order Syngnathiformes; family Syngnathidae; genus Hippocampus; species Hippocampus kuda. The sequence goes on from CAAKHF010022010.1 coordinate 11,839, forward strand.
GACCTTGCTCGCCGTAGTGCTTTTTGTTTTGTTGCTGTTACAATCTGTCTGCATCGCATTGTGGCCAAGTGGGGCAATGACCCATCCGATCAGACAGATGGGGGCGCTTCGTCTGGGGTACTTTGTCTGTGGAAGTCGACTTCCACTTTCAAACTCTTGCGGCATAGAAATAATACATTCTCTTACACTGCAAAGAGTATCGAAAAGATTAAGGTTGCGGAGGTGGAGGCCTCTAGGATGAGAAGTAACATCAAAATTTCATGTCGTATACTCTTTCTCACAAAGATGACTGAAAAGGTTTGCAATCTTAAAGCAGGCTTAGCCGTCACTAACAGCGATTCCCTTGGAAGTTAACCTACTCATGCTTTGTGACTCAAAAGACCAGTTCACTGAATGTGCATATTGTGACACAAAGATGTGTGCGTCATGGACTAGAAAAAAGAGCAGTAAGCCTCCAGTCATTTCGTTTCTTGGAGGAAATTTGCTATTGCATATTCAGTGTGTGGAAATTCCACCACTCGGGTCTCAAGAGGGATTGGAATTGTATTCATCACAGCCTTGAGAGAAGTTGAGCAAAACAAACTTGGAAAGAAAAAAAAACGGACATCTCACTGCATTTAAAAAACATTCCCGTAGCGATTTAATGATCTGGCAGTGACACGTTTATTTACTTACACATGCGCTGCCCTTCTGGCTAGCTTGGTAGAAAAATGTCTTACATTTTGTTTATTCATTATAATTTGCTTATTTGCTCCTTTGTAGAAATACTGTTAAACCTAACACCCAAATGATGTTTCCAACCTTATTTTTTGGAGGACTTGATGAAGGAAATAGGAAACAGAGTTGCCCTACAGCAGCTCTGTGGATGGTCACCTTTCCACACGCCAGCACTACACACAGAAAAGCAAAAACCAAAAGCAAAAGATGGTTCCTGTTCAATTCATCTTTGTGCATATGCTCCTCCCAGTAGTTTGGACGACACAATTTTGGTTGTGCTTGGTTAGTCGATTCACTTTATCAATTGTGTCCAAGAATGGCCTAGATTGTACGCAGTAGTGCAAGCGTGTCCTTCGACTGGTTGGCCTTGGTGGGGATTTCTGCTCTTTTGAGTGCCATTCTATTTTCAACAATTCCTTTTTATGCTTTGATGCCTCGGTGCATGAGTGTTCTTTCAGTCATTCAGCTTGGTAGCGCACCACCAAGTGCATCCTGCTTTTACAGTGAGGTCCCGCTTCGTATTCTTGATGTTCTGGAGCTTTATTATGCTATGATGTATTATGCTATTGCAATACACTTTGGGCAGTCCATGTCTGGGAGAGTGCTGACTTCTAACAAACCTTGGACATTATTTGCAAAAATAACAAGCGAACAGCTAGGCTATTACAGGAGCGAGCATTCCGTCTCAATCCAGAACTTCCCCAGATCCAAGTGAAGGAAATATAGTATGAGCCTCAATAAGCAGCAACAATTCAAAGCAGCAACAATTATTTCATTTGATGCCATTTGACAGCGATGAGAATTTCAAGTTTTTATTCATGTCAAGTTATTCATGTGAAATTTGTACTGTCATAAAATGTGCCATCCAATCCACATCCAGATGTCACTTGCTTCATCCTAACCTTGTGAAAAATGCAAACACAAATTGAGTTGAGAGCAGCAAGATTTTATCACGATATTCTTCTTTTCAATGACTTGACTCAGATATTTATCCTTTGTATGCATCTTCTTGTCTTCATTTGGGTCAGGGTAACAAAAGCCTATCCCAACTGACATTGGTCAAGTGGTTGACCCTCACAATCACACATGGTGGTACCTGAAGAAAACCCATCCGATCATGAGGAGAACAAATGGTTTTCCCAAAAGATATTCAAAATCAGATCTGAGAAACAGTCATGACTCTTTGAAGCCCCTAGGACCCTTCATGTTTTCAAATGATTTATTCAGAAAAAATAATGACTTGCATCCCAATCAAGACATTTACCCAAATGGCTAAAAATATACTGCATCTAATTCACACTTGTTTTTGTCTCACACCGATGGTTGCTGTAGTAACCATTTATCTGTGCAACCTTCCTCAACTGTCTTAGGTGGCTAATATATTCGGCACGTCTTTCTTCTAATAATTTTCTGTCTGTCTCAGCCGTCAATTCATTCTAATGTCTAATTCATCAACACTCCCCCCCCCCAAAAAAAAGTTCACAGTCCTTTACCCAAACGTATCCCTCTCGGATATGGTCTGCTCACAGCATTCATTTATATTGAGAACATCATTACCGCTTCCTGCTGTCAGCTCTTACATAATGCTCCTGAAAGTCTCACTTGTGGCCATGTGTGCGCTACTGTGTGCATCGTCTCACTTTTGGACTCCTGCAGTATGAACAGTTGGCCCTGCCTTACCTTCCACCTCATAATGTGACTGACTGGCCCTGAAAATTTAAAACAGGAATTGCTGGAGCCTATATCTCCTGAGACAAAGATGGCTGTCGTGCCTCTCCTGATGCCCTTGCAGAAGTTTGGGAAATAAGACCAGTAAGAGATTAAAAACAACACACGGTGAAGCCAAAGGATCAAATGGGGTATAGTGTGAAATGTTTACAAATGTGTCTGTTTTGCTAAGCTCTGAGGAAGCAGCTGATAGCCAAGTCACTTTGGCAAGATAAAGTGATACAAATGGGTCTATAGTGTCTGGACTGGGTGACTTCCGCTATCTGCATTCTCCCCAACATTGCTGTGTCTAACGTAAGTGTGTTAAAGGGGAAGTCAACCCAAAACATTTTCTTTCAGGAAATGTGTTCTATGCAGACCCGCTTGTCTTAACACAGCGTTCTGATAACAACTTGAGCAACTGTGACGCCATTGAGCAACTGTGATGTCATTTTCAGTGGACCGAAAGTGGCAAAATGTCTGCCTCTGATATGACTAAACACAGGTTGATTTTGCTGCTGAACTCATATTCCGCAAACACAACATTAATCAGAATGCCGTATTGAGACGAGTGGAGGCGCATAGAACATATTGCTGTGAAGAAGACTAGATTGATCGATAAATAGATAGATATGTATTTATACACTAGGGGTGCAACAAAAAAAAAAAAAACAATTTGAATTGGAAAATTGGTTTCGATTGAAAAGACATGACCCACAAACTAATGAACCGGCTGATCACCCGATCAAAAAGTTGTAAATATCAAAAGTAGAAATTGATTTGATGGTGTTGATGACTTGTTTCTATGAAACTAGTTCAATTATGGCTTTCGAGTTTTACATGTTGTATTTTTACATTTTACTAAGCATGACAACAGTGACTTGGAGAGATACACTTCTCTAGTCTTTGAAATGTCGTTGAAGGAAATGCCACATGTACAATCCTGACGGGTGAATTCATATTGTGAAGTGATTGGCTACTTTCATTGGCTGGCAACCAGTTCTGGGTGTGCCCCGCCTACTGCCCGAAGACAGCTGGGATAAACTCCAGCACGCCCACGACCCTCGTAAGGATAAGTGGATTCGAAAATGGATGGCTGGATGGAATTGCTACTTTCAACAAGAAACACATTGCATCGTAACCTCTTGAAATGATCCATATCGAATTCACTCATTGAATGGTACTGTAATCCCACTGAATCGAACGGATTAATTTTTTTCAACAAATATAGTTGAGGTTTTGTTTTCAAGTTAAAATTATGAAACAAACTAACCGTCAAAATGTCAATTGATGTCCATTGTGCTTGCAGCTTTACTACTTATGAATGAACGGCCTTCACTGCCTTCATTCTGCTCATTACCATTGCTTCTTAATCCGTCATGGAAATTCAAACACTGCCCACACAAACGCAGGCGCCATCATCTCCATCCCTGTCAGCCACTCTGCTCACGGAAAAAGCACGAGGCTCGAAAGGGCTTCACAGTATTAATGACTGGTTTGACAATCGGTATTTGAGCGTGTGCTTTATCTACTATACGCGCGCCCACAGCTCCTGCAGTCCAATAACGGCTGCCATATTCCTTCGGCCAGATAAATGACTGTGAAAGTGATGTAAGAGTGAAATGGCTCTCGAACTCCAAATGAGTGATTAAGCTTTTTGATCTTGCATAGGGCACCTATAACTCATATGGAATGATGAATATGTGGCATTTACACAGTCTTGATTGAAGTTTGGCCTGAAGCACCGATGCACTTCACTCTACTTCTTTGCAATTTAAATAAAATCGATGGAAATGATTTTGCAGCACTTGAGGTTTTTTTCTTTTTGAAAAAGTATGCTGTGCATTTCAGGGTCATACAAAAAGCGCCATATGCCGGTGTGACCTCGCGCAGCAGCACTTTTGGATCATTACAAAGTCTCTCATTCGGTGCCATGACATCTGGGCGAGACCAGCGCCAACGTAGCGCAGGTACACTCATAAGCTATAAATTCGTCACTCTTCAAGAGTATTATTTTTATGTGGGAATAATATAACCTGTTTTAGTGGACCATTCACATCTCCATTGTTCTCACCAGCGAAGTTCACTTTTTTTTTTTTTTTTGCAGGCAGCTCCTCCACCTGCAGGCGTCACTTTTTGTGTGACACGCCGCATAACAATGTTCATCTGCTCATTATCTCCACCCTTAGCTCGGTGTTTGTGTCATTGTCCTCAGGCAAAGCGCTCATCAAAAGAGTTGAATGTGAACCATCTATTCATTCTGCAGAATTTCCTACCACATGCGTGGGTGTATTCTTCACGTTGCCTTCTTCAAGCAGGCAAACCTTGATCCTGTGTCCACTTTTCAAGCTGTAGTGTGCATTTCATTATTGAAGTGCATATTTGCACATTGAAATGAGGTCATTTTTGCATAGACGTGTGCTTTTTTCCATTAGGAACATCATGTTACTTTCTCTGGCCAATGAGCAACAAGTTTATGGAGCAACAGACTCTAAAAAAACGCATCTCTCAAGCTAAGCACAAGACATTTTGACAGTGTAAAGATAAAGAAGAAAGATTTGTTGGTGGGGTTGTTTGTTTTTTTCGTAGAATCGTAGAATCAGGTCAAGAATTTTTTTTTCACAACCTTTGATTTAAAAACCGGACATTATTTCTCATTGACAGTGCAGAAAATAAACATAAATTGATTATGATTCACTTCCTGCTTTAGGCCACATGTCAGGAAATCAACCAAAAAAATAAAAAGATCATTGATTTTGAAAGTAAGAGCAGATGTTTGCAACTATTTTAGTTTTTTATAGTTTTCATTCAACACAAAGATAATCAATGTGCTCTCCGTGGAGCACTGTAGAAAACGGAGAACATCCACTGTTGAATTTGATAATTGATTCCTATTTACACCGCAAGTGACACAGTAACACTCTATGCAGGCAGCTCTTCTTTAAATTGTTGGTTTTCACCGTCCATTTTTCTTTGAGCAAGAAATTTGAAATACACTATTTTCTTATCATCTAAGGGTCCTCCAGCTGGCAAAGTGTCAAAAATATGCCAACTGCTCCAAAAATGAAAGTAAAAGCCAAAACTTGCACTTGCAGCAGCGAACTGTGACTGACCCGATAGCAGACCATCTGGTGAATGTTGGCGTGGAGACAAGTCCTGGTAGACACGTGCTGACCAATGACCCAACCCAAAAAAACAACAACAAAAAAACACAT
>CAAKHF010022010.1:17497-44382 GCA_901007745.1 Hippocampus kuda
GTAAAAGCCAAAACTTGCACTTGCAGCAGCGAACTGTGACTGACCCGATAGCAGACCATCTGGTGAATGTTGGCGTGGAGACAAGTCCTGGTAGACACGTGCTGACCAATGACCCAACCCAAAAAAACAACAACAAAAAAACACATGGTGACAGATAAACGTATTACACCCATCAGTTGGTTTGTGTTTTTACGATGCTCACCTCCTGCACCACCAAACTCAGCCGCATGGCATTGGGTCGCGAGAGCATCTACGAAACAATGAGTGGGTTGATCAACAGCTAAGTGAACTGTGCTACTGTACATGTGCAGTGTGAAAAGCCCTTCAGAGTTCGGGGCCACAGGGAGGCGATAGAGTGTAATCTCTCATCTTCCACACATAATTTGTGAGAGGAAAACACAGTTTTAATGGATTCACAAAGAACTACTTCCCTGCGACACATTTTATCCCATACATCTCTTGTTTCGTATAGCAAAACTGTTTCGCCACTGTTGTGTCCCCAAGGCACAAGAAAAGCTGAAGAAAAAAAATGGTTTGATTGTTTCATGTCGCCATTTGTTCAAGATTGTTTGCACATAGCCTTCATTGACCCAAAGTTAACAATCTTTGGGGAGCATTGCCTTCATATGTCATCTTAAACTCATAAGATAAAATCAACATATGGTACTTAATTTATTATTATTATTTGTCATTAAACATTTACCGTGAGTAATTTAGTCAAATCTACTCTTGTTTTGATCCTTCTGACTTTTGGCTCATGATAAAATGAATAGAAGAGGAAGTAAGAGATCAAGCTACACAAATAAGCAATGATTACAATGTCGAAGAGACCTGCATTTGTAAACAGAACAATTTTCATCCAAATCTTTGTGAATGACTGCAAATGGAGATTTTTCTTGTATTTAGCTCGGAATTAAAACAGTCTTGTACAAAAGGAGCCTTTTGAAAGTGCTGCACTCGTTCCTGTCTGCTTCCCACTTCTCCGCTTCCAAAAGACAATTTTCCAGTCTTTATCTCCCTTTTTCAAAGAGGCCCATTTTCATCGAGCGCCGGCAGCCACTAAGTGAGGCAACACAATGGAAGTGTCGCGACAAGTCAGCACATCTGACTCTGCACCAGATGTTCTCCCTGCTTTCCTGAGATGAAGCTGTAACAAGAAAAGTTTTCAGCACTTTGCCTACAAGTGTGAATTCTCTTTGCAGCCATCGGCTCCACTCAAAGACTTGTTCCGCTTCAAGTGCTTTTGCTGAATCGGTCAAATTCACTAACCAGTCATCCATTTTCTATACTGCTTGTCCTCATTAGGGTGGTAGATTTCACTCATTCATTTGACTACAAAGGCTAATTCTTCACATTAGCTTTTTACTCTTTGAGATTAGTGAGGAGGTGACTGATGCTTTACAAATAGCGTGTCTAATTTGGCTTGTTCAACATTTTCTTTTGTATGTTGTTCTTTTGTTTTTCTCCCAACACCCCATTTGAAGCACTCTTTAACTAATGAGCCTCAGATGTCAAAGCAAAAGCCAAACGCATATGTAAAGGATTTAACAAGATGGAAGTCAGTCATTGATCTTGCACAGTTGTTTTACGATTGTTTTGAACACTTTTATGAAGGCAACGGCGTGATTCAAAACAAGTTACAAGCAGTGACGCCGGTCCGGTCACGCATCCCTCAATAAAGCACGACTCCAAATGCGCACCTTATTCAGTAACAACTAATTGACAGGTTCATTCTTTTCCCTCAAGTAATCAGACTACAGTTATAATACTAATACTGTAGCACAAAGCATTACTGTATTTACAGCTTCTCCATAGTGAAATACATTGCGGGAAAATGCAGTAATATGTACTTTACCCTAGTTACTTTTAAAATCAAGCAGTCAGTGGAGTAACTTTTAAAGCAAGTAAACAGTAATATAACTAAAAGTTACTTTTTCAAGCTAATTGTGGCAACACCAGTCACAAGTAATCAAAAACAAGCCCTCCCGTCATGGACCAGCTCTGGATGGAAGCGGCCATTTTTAAGTACGTCAACGATGATGGCAAGATGTTAAGAGAGCGCAATGTGCAGACAGGAAGCAGCCTGACAACTCCGATTGAAGCATATACCTGACTTCTAATCGGACTGGCAAAAGGAATTTATCACCCCTGTCAATCCTAATGAAATTCCAGTCAGATTCAGCCTGTTCATTCTAACTGAGGTGTTTAGATGGCGCATTTCCATTCAGCTTGGGTTTTTGACTGATGCTGATGCACAGGCCGAAAGCAAATGTGTGCATATGTCACCTCTTCAGTACGGTTTGGATGCCATGATGGCGATTCATCAGGCGCACCTCGGTTTGGTCTTGTGCGCCGAGCCCTGTGACTAAAACTGCTTTAAATGGTTCAACGCGAAGAATTTCATCTCAGCGCTGATGACGCTGATGCCCCCGGTAATTGTTAGAGAACTGCTTGTCCCCTTTCTTGAAGAGGGGCAGTAGAACGGCTCAAACTGTGTCACCTCAAAGCAGTACTCTGCATTTGTTTTTGTTGAATTCCTGCGGTGGCTTTCACGTTCCAGCATAAAGACGTTCTATTTAGAGGAGCCGCTTTAAAATTCTGTTTGTGCATTCGCCGCCGCCAGCTTTTAATGGAATTTATTCACTTACAGTCTTTGATGATAATAAAACAAGCCTAGCTTGTGTTACTTCACAGTAATCTACGCAGGCATGCGGTGGCGGTGGGTTGCAAAAGGTCAACAATTCACATTGCTGCATGTGTTTCGGCAAGTGAGTAATAGCTTGAGAATGATCACAACAAAGAACATACCTTATATTGTTTTACTTATGTCATTCGAGTTTAGTCATGAAACCGCTGTAATCAACCGGACGCTAAATCCTTTGATACGATTCCTCTCACATGTGACATTTTCTTTGAATCCCACTCAGGTGCTGGCTTTATTTATGTGCACTGCGAAGGTCTTTGGGGAATCCACAAAGCTCCCTGATGTCGATGCCAGAGAACAAGTTCATTCTCAATGCTGGGAGGAAGTTTGGAAGGATGTAGCGCAAGAATAACAGTCACCTGAGAATAAATTTGTGAAGGCACAAAGCCTTCAGTCACGTGATGGTTGACGGGAGATGAGGAAGGTTGAGAAGCTTCCATCCATCCATCCATCCATCCATTTTCAACTTTGCTTATCCTGAAGAGGATCGTGGGGAGTAGATGAAGCCTATCCCAGCTGACTTTGGGCGTTTGGCGGACTGCACCCTGAACTGATTACCAGTCAGTCGCAAGGCACATGTAGCAACAAACAACCATTCAGACCCACAGCCACACCGTCACTCAGTGAGAACCGATCCCACGCTGCCTGCACACAACTCAGGCGAGTGTACCACGAGACCAGGGGTCGGCAAGCCAAAATGTTGAAAGAGTCATATTGTACCAAAATAAACAAAAAACAAATATGTCTGGAGCCACAAAAAATAAAAAGCCTTACAATGAAGACAACACATGCTGTATGCATACCTGTCAACCTCGGCTAATAGCTGCCCTTATAAACGATTACGATTTCCCTTACAAAGCAACAAAAACCCATACAACGGCTTACCGCGCATGCGATGAAGAAAAATATACGATTGAGGATTACTTTTGCTGGTTTGCCGTGACAATCGTAGCGATCGACAACGGCATTGTCATTGGCTACCAGCAGGTGAGACGATCTGGATTTGAGTCAAAATGGTCTTTGTGAGATCGGTTCACAATTGTTTTTTTCCCCCGTACAAAAGTTGTAATACGTCGTACATGATTTGAAATGATTTAAAAAAAAATGTATAAAATACGGGGAAAACGTACAAGTTGATCTGTATCTGATATGTATCTGTATGAGCTATATTAGCCTGCTATCAACATGACTAAGTTGGCTACAAATACACAACAAGCATTCATGATTATTTGGCATTCGACTCAGCATGACTTATGACTTAGATTTGTTCTCGGTTTTACTGTTTGGTACTTTCTACTGTCTTTATTACCCATTTGTTTTACTGTTTATTATATATGTTCAATTGATCCATGTACAGCACTTTGTATGCAGCGATGGCTGTTTGAAAGTGCTCTATAAATACAGTTGACTTGACTTGACTTAAATGTTTTTTTTTCCCCTGCAGTTCATCCTGTAGAGGAGGGGTGCCCATAGTTTTTTCGAACTTTTCGAACAACCAACCTCCCGCGATCGACCCGTTACCGCACACGCGCGCGCGCATACGCACACACTTACATACGCATGCCGTAATGACCAACAGCCAGAACGGCCGCTAAGATGAACGAGGCACGGAACGCATTTTCGCAGCATGCTAACTATCGTAGCTCACGTGTACCGTTTAAAAATACTTCTCTTGGCCGCCCCGATTCCCATTCTTAGCAAGTACCCTCGATGGATTGTACATGAAAAGCAGCTGGGTTTTTTTTTTAACTTTTTAACAACAGCCCCCTGACTGACATCCCGCCCTGCTAATAGAAATGTGTGTCATAGGCTATGACGCAAATATTCGTTGACGAAATGTTGACATTTAATATTTTCTTGACACATTTTTACAGCATCGGAAAACGTTTGTGTCATGTTTGTCCTCTGACAGAAACCATATTAAAACAAAAAATGTATTTCCCTCCCATCTTTTTCCATTTTCAAACATTTTTGTAAAAGCTCTAGGGAGCCAATGGGCGGCGCTAAAGAGCCACATGCGGCTCGAGAGCCGCGTGTTTCCAACCCCCGCACTAGACCATCAGCGACGGTTAAGACGTATTGTCCAAATTCATTTTTAGAAGACTTAATCCCTGCAAAGTCATCAGAACCATTTTCACAGCAATATTAGATCAAATTCTTGCAGTGTTCCTCAACTTTCACTGACTGGCCGCATTATTAGGTACCATGCTCATCAGTGTTGATTGACACTGTCATAAAAGTAGTCATTCGCAATCATCGTTAATGTCGTGGCCTTTAATTGAGTGCACACTGTATGTCATTTATAGTGGATACAAACATTTATTCTTAGTATGTTTTTATACTGACATTTTACAACACTGCTTTATTTCTTTGTTAAAATCATTTTCCTCAACAAATGAAAAAAAACTGTATATTATGCCGCTTTTGCCGCCACTTTTATGCAAAAGTATGTACTTGCACTCATTCTCGGTTAGAAAAAGGCTCTGGTGCAAGCCCTCAAGTGATTAAAAAAATAAATCTAAATAATATGTGCATCAAGATGTACAAATAACACCTTTGAGAATGTTCCTAAATTCAAATGATATTTCTCAAAACATGTTCACTGTGGGCTGTGAATTCAACCCATTAGAACCATGCCTTGAGTGCACTGTGCAGTCACCGTAAGCAAAGGAGATTTGTTCACAAAAGCAAGTAAACAGCGCTTTGCCTTGGGAGTTAATAATTCAAGAGTGTTAACTGGATGAAAACTTGAAAAAGACACATCCACTTAAGTGCTGTTCATGCTGTAGGAGACATGTGACAAGCGGCCACAAATGCTTCAGTGCACCACACGTAGCTTTAGCCAGCTTCTGCCTCTCCTTCCTTCCTTTCAGACCTTGAGAAGGTCATCCAGCCATGCATTTCATCCCTTGCACACCACAACCTGCTTTTAGTTGTAAATTGTTTTTTCTATGCAGTATCTGAACATGACCAGTTCTATAAAACACCTTCTACTTACTATACTAAAAATGCTAAATTGTGTCTGTAGTATTGAGAATATCACACATGCAATATCACACTTACAATTTTTCTCCATAAAAGCAGTGTCGCTTTTGTACATCTGTGCATTACGGAGATTGTGATTGGATTTCACAGTGGGTTCGGTTTGCCGTCATTATCATGATAACAACCTACAGTAAGACATGAAATGACTTTCTGGAGAATTGGCATCTTTCAAGGCTCCCTTCTGCTATCTGCTCGACAGATCAATATTGCACAAAACATTGGGAGACTTGCAACACTACTGTAACATGATATTATAAATAATTCAGCAGTGATGGCAATCTCCTTTACTATTTGCGCTGAAATATTCTGGCCGCATTTCTAATTCATTCCTGTCATACCATCTGGGTGCTATCCCATCAATTACATACTGTATATACAAATACAGTGTATATATATATATATATATATATATATATATATATATATATATATATATATATATATATATATATATGTATATATATATATATATATATATATATATATATATATATATATATATATATATATATATATATATATATATATATACAAGAACAGTTGCTGGGATACATCAATTTTGTGCCAAACATAATACTTAGTCATCTGCCGAGAAAATGTCAAATTTAACATAACACTCAAAATGAGACGAATAAAGGTTTTCTTATTCTTATTAAATATATTTATGTGGTATAACATGGTCAAGAGCTGTGCCATGGACCTTTTGGTACAGTAAAATCCCATTTCTGTCAAGAATTTTCAATCAATTTTAGTGTGAGTGTGTGTGTGTGTGTGTGTGTGTGTGTGTGTGTGTGTGTGTGTGTGTGTGTGTGTGTGTGTGTGTGTGTGTGTGTGTGTGTTATTTTCGTCATCGTCAGTATTATTTAATATTCATTTTCAAAGTGACACTGTCCATTTGTTTCATTATTCAGTTTAAAACATCTCAATTACGCATCGACTGTGATGCAGTACACTACATTTGTCCCATTAAAAATGATTTAAATTAATACATTTCCAGGAATCTAAACTAATCAACTAATATGATATAGAACAAATCTTATTTAATGTCATTGCATTTATGTGTTAACTGTTGATTATGATGATGACGTCTTTTCTATTGACTTAAACAGTTGCCCAAATCAGTTTCTGATTTTTAACGAGTTAATATTATGAAGGGGGTTGGGCACAAAAACACTTCAAGGTTATGAAATTGTATTCAGGTAACAACACAATGGTGACAGAAAACTGTTGAGAGGCTGCTTGGCTCTGTTATACTTTTGTCTCACAGTGACCTCTTGTGGTTGAATCTTTCAGTTCTCCCCATGTGGCGTTTGCATGATGTGCCCGCGTTTTCTCCTCCTACTCTGGCTTCTTTCCGTGTTCCAATAACATGTATGTTAATCGTAACTTACATAAGCCGTTGATGTGATTGTTTGTCTTTAGATGCCCTGCAAATGGCTGGCGACCACACCAGAGTGTACAGTACTTCAGCCAGGCAGCCCTAGGTCACTTCATGACCCTAATGAGGACAAGTAGCAGATGTTTGAGTAAGTCACATATAAATAGGCAAGTCGCAAAAGTCAAGCTGACACTAAATTTCAAGTCGGGTCAAAGTCAAACAATTACTTCAGTTAAGCAAGTCATGCAATCTTGCGCAGTCATATGTATTCGCACTATAGCCACTTTATACTTCCTAATCATCAGATTTTTTATTGGTCCCTAACCAATCTCCGTATTTTATAACACTTAATCGTGACCAACATAAAGCTCAGATGAAGTTTGACCCAGCAATTGTTTTGTTTGTAATACTGATTTATTTCCAACTGCACGGCTGTTTGGCTGTTTTTAGGTGAACATCATCTGAAACAAGGCGGCCTGGTGTCCAGTGATTAGCGCGTCGACCTCACAGTGCAATTCCAGGTTCAATTCCAGCTCCGGCCTCCCGGTGTGGAATTTGCATGTTCTCCCCGGGCCTGCATGGATTTTCTCCGGGTACACCGGTTTCCTCCCACATTCCAAAAACATGCATGGCAGGCTGATTGAGCACTCTATAAATTGTCCTTAGGTGTGAGTGTGAGCGTGGATGGTTGTTCGTCTCTTTGTGCCCTGTGATTGGCTGGCAACCAGTTCAGGGTGTCCTCCACCTACTGCCCAAAGACTGCTGAGATAGAGTCCAGCACCCCCCGCAACCCTTGTGAGGATTAAGCGAATCAGAAAATGGATGGATGGATGGATGGAACATCTGAAACATTGTCAAAGTCCCCCACCATCAATAAGCAATGGCCAGCACCTCTTCTTTTACTCTCTTTGTGTTATCTGTTGTGCTGCCAAACCTTCCTGTATTTTACTTCTGATGCCATTGTTGTGACTGCTCGACAAATGAAACAAGGACGAACGATAGTCCATGAGCAAACTCTAGATTGTGAAAATTAATGCTTCGTGTGGGTTGCAACCACACCACAAAAACACCCAACCCGTGTTTCGCTCAACATCCAACGTTCATCTTGAAGAAATACTCGTCGTTGTCCTTGGACTTCCCCTGCCCTCGACTCACTCATCCAAGCACAAATCACACTCAGACACTCTCATGACCTCGCAGACAATTGGAACTTGTACAATTCTAACAACTCACAAACGCAACTGCTGCGGGGTTACTGCAGTGTCAAGTTAATGTCGCTTGACTGTCTTTGTGTGTTATAGTGCCTTTCTCTTTTTCCCATTTTTTTATTAACAAAAATATGCAATCCTTGAATCTAAACGTAATCATTTCATGAGCTCACTCCAACTTGCCAAACAAGTTGGCTTTTTCAATGCGTCCGTAATGGGTTGTCATGTTTGCATGCGCTAAACCAAACCTAACGTCTCTTTCATTATACCAGATGAATCTGGTACTATCTTGAAAATGCATTCATTGAAATATAAATCGGTAAGATTTTTCTGGTCTTGTAGTTCTAAGGCGAGTTGAGTCCAAATACGATGTTAAAGTCAAGTCTTCCATAAACTTTAATACAGATAGTCCCAAATCCTAAAACTCGCAACTTAAGTCTGACTCGAAGTCAAGTTTGTCCAGTCCCAGCCACAAAATGGATGGCATGCCTCTCATACTCAGATTTGAAGCATTAACTGTCAATATCTGCCAATATGAAACAAATCAGTTTTCTATGTGTAGTGTCGTACATCGCTACATTTCAATTGGTGTGTTGATTGTATGGGGTTCTTTAAAAAAAAAAACATTCTTGTTATTAATTAGAATACACAATTGCTGTAGTGTCTGCTTGCTTCACTATGTCAAGGAAAGAAATCGATTTGGGATTGTAGTGCTGGTTAAAACATCTAACATAACCCAGCGGGCACATGGCATCAATTTGACTTTGATTTAATGATGAAGATTGGAATTTGATGTCATATTGATGTTGAATTGGCATCAGATGCCCACTGGGATAATATCAATCCCCAACTACCATGCAAATATGCCCTCTTGGGGATGTGAACGGAAAAGAAATCACATCAGACCTGTCTGACTGTCATTTGTAGTGAGAACATTATTATCCTCCAACTCAAGTGGTACATTTTGTTGTGACTTTGACCTGATAACATCAGCAGCACAGGGACAAGCTTTGTGTTTTGAGGCGAGGCCATTGCATAAGTGCCACATCATTTGGAAAACCTGTGGGCTCTGCGCCTAAGATGCTCACCACAGTCACCATGGAGGTGGTCCAATATTTTAGATTTAGGTCTAGGTTAATCATTGAGTGATGGCGCTGCTGTGAAGTATGCTTGAAATGTGTGGGGAAAATGATAGGAATTCCACCTACATTTCAGGTGGGCTGGGATTGTCCAGTCATTAAAGTTTTGGAATGACTGGATGGATGATAACGGAATTAAGTTAGATGCTCAATATGCCTCTGTATCAAATTTAAATGTGGACGAATGACATGGTCAAAATTACATTCACATTTTATTATTTTTATTTCCATTTATTTAATAAGAGTGGAATGATGAGAACTCAATCAGACTGTTTGACTGAGGGGGTTGGGTTCAATTTTTTTAACTTTCCGAAATTAGTAACAACAACTCTCACGCGGTGAAATTCCATGGGCCAAAGTTTGTTTGGTAGAGGATATAGTGAGCTGAAATTATGTGAGAAAGTACAAGTCTATTCTCACATGTTTGACGAGGGCTTTGTCTTTGTACGTTTAAGCCTCTAAAAGAACAGAAAAAATAAAAATCATGGTCCTGGGTGTGACATTGAGTTGGATGTGTGGATGCTTGTCCTTCAGTATTCACACTTGTAGCCCATATGTCATTATGATGCACAATAACATTGGTTTAAACGCTTGTCCCCTCCGGTGGGCCTCAATGTGCGCCTCAGTGATGAGATTCGAACTTGACACCAGCACCACCTGTGCCGGATAGTCAGACACTCATATCAAGAGTATGTGATAGATTGATGTTCGAGTATTCCCATAAAACCACAAGACTTGCATGTCTTCGCAAGCCTTTGTAACAGAGGGATAAAGCCCAGATTTTGTCGGCAAAACGGTGGCAACGCCACGAAGATGAAGCTGCATCACCATTTGAATGATTTATCGCCCGCTGGATTGTAACGCCCTTAAAAAGCAATAACGGGTTATCCAAACGGTATGACTTAAATGTTCTTTGTGTTTGTTTGGTTTCATAGGCAAAGGTGGGATGATGTCACGTCTAAATATACACCGTTTCGTCATATGATACCTTCAAGCAAGATGACCTCATTTCATGAAAAAAATAAATAAATAATAAATGAAATAACACCATACATAGAGTTCAAGGGAAGCATCGATACATTCTACACAAAGGGTCGCGGGAACAAGTGTAAAACACACGTATGTCATGAAAAACTCTTCATGGGCCTACATTGAATTTTCCTGTAGGGCATTAAATCTAGACACATTTCCAGTAAGATGATTTGATTCAAATGCCCATATAAAAATCAACTGGGGCTTGAAATTCCTCAATCATATTTTTACATTGACAATCTGTTTAGCAAACGCATCCATTTGTTTTTTTGTTTTTTAATGTGCGTTACTTTCTTTGTGACGTGGTTAATGATTTGCATGCAATTGCTTGCATCCTTCACTGTCAATTCCTCCTGCACACCACCAGCAGCATACCATTACTGACATGGTTCGCATTGAGACTGCATGAGCTAACCAAAGCGGCTTGGGCGGGTGGATTGCTCTTATTTTAAAGAAAATGTAGTTAACCTGAAACCACAGGTGGTCAAGACACCGACAGATGGAGCGCTTCATGTTTGCTGTTTTCAGTGGGTGTGAAATTGTGTATTATTGTAAGATCGAAAAATTAGGTCAACACTGTAGAAAAAGAGGCGTGAAGACATTTTTTTCTTCTTGTGAACTATTTCGAAGAGGTCTTTGTGGGTTACCTAATTCACCTTGTGATGCTGTCAACGTTATTCGTAAATCTTAAAGCAAAATGTACAATATTTGCGTGTTTATTGACATGTTTTGCCAAGACTCACAAAGCAGGCTACATGCATTAAACTGCAATGGTTCTCAACCCACTTTTATAGAAGTTAAGAACAATTATTTTTATTTTTTTTAAAAATAACCCCTGAAAGCAGTTTACACCGCGTACGGCCCGAAGATGGTTGAGATAGGCTCCAACATGCCCACAGCTCTTGTGAGGCTAAGCGGCTCAGATAATGGATGGATGGATAGATAGATGTTACTTTGACTTGCAAGCAAATTTTTGAGATAAGAGCGATGCATGGTGGCAGTGAAGTCAATTCAGCTCACTTCACAACAAGCAACAATTTAGCAAATTGTGAAAAATGTCTAATCAAATTTTTAATGGCACTCCCAGTTGAAATTTACTGTCAAATTATACATGAAGCAAAGTGAATTACTAATTGCATATGTAAAACAACCATATAGCTTTGCTTTAGATAAGTCTGTTTCGCTCAATGCTAACAAACAATGCAAAACCCCATTGACGGGCTAAAAAAAAGCGTTGGTGTCAAGCCTCGCTTGGCTAGTCAGCTAGATCATTTTTGTAAAAGAGGTTTTATACTCACTGATGTGCATCTAGTTTAATAAAGGATTTGACGTTAATGGCATGTTGCGGCAGTGTTATAACCGTTAAAGCAATGAATATTTGAACATGGGGCAGTATGGTGGTTGACTGGTTAGCACGTCCGCCTCACAGTGAAGAGATCTGGGGTTCAATTCCATCCCCGGCCTACTGCTGGTGAGTTTGCATGATCCCCCCGCACCTGCGTGAGTTTTTCCTCTGGGTACTCCGGTTTTGTCCGACATGCCAAAAAAATGCATGGTAGCTCAAAATTGTCCAAAGGTGTGATTGTAAAGTGCAAATGGTTGTTTGTTTATAGATGCACTGCAATTGGCTGGCAACCATGTTTAGACAGATATTCGGACAATTTACTAAATTGTGACAAAGGAAGTTTTGGCTTGATGCCAGTGATATTCTTTATCCTCTGTGAAGACAGATATTATTGCAGCTCACTGAGTTTTGACTGGCTCCATGTATATCCATCAGTATGTCTGTATTATTCTGTCCCCAGAGGGCCAAGGCACACGCACCAGAAGGAGTAGCACAATGTCCATTGAATTGAAAGGAAAAATGTGGCAACAACTGGTAAGTTCTTTCCTTTCTATTTAATTCCATTCTAACTGCATGATTTGTACATGATCGAGTATATATTTATGAATGCTGAACCCCAAATATGCAGGGGGTTCACCATAATTCATGTTGCATTATTTCCTAAGAAAACATCCTGAAAGGTTGACCAGCATCACAAAACAAATTTTGTTTATTTGTATGTCAAAAAATACCACATCATCACTGATGAAAATGTTGTTCCTGGAGTCTTGTAATGTACCACAATAATTTTCCAGGGTTAAAATTTTGAGTGCCCTCTAAATGGTTAAGTGAAGTGAGTTACTAGCAGATTAGTCTCAATGGATTGTCTGACACGCCCGCTCCCTTTCCCAACTGTCCTGACCTTTACATACATGCATTATGTAGCATAAACCATAAAATAAATTGGATTGACAGTGGTTGCCATTTTATAGTGTACTTTTTTAAGTCCCACAGTGTGACACCTAAAGTAGCTACACCAACACCACTGTGTTTGATGCACTAATGAGGCAGCCTTATTTCTAATGAAGGGTGAAACTGGACTGAGAACAAAAGCAAAGGACGGGCGGGGGCAGTGCGCTGCGCAGGTGTCGAAAGCTGAGTTGGTAGTAAGTAGTG
The DNA here is from genome assembly GCA_901007745.1 of Hippocampus kuda. NCBI lineage: Eukaryota > Metazoa > Chordata > Actinopteri > Syngnathiformes > Syngnathidae > Hippocampus > Hippocampus kuda. The sequence goes on from CAAKHF010022010.1 coordinate 30,504, forward strand.
GTATCACGAGGATGGATGCCTGTCCTGTCCCCATCGATGCATTGGTAAAGTGACATCAACTGTGAAATTGCTCATTGATGACCAGGGGAGGGCTTGTCCATGTGTATATAAAGGCCAGAAGCCCACTCCCACCAAAAGGACTGATCAACAAGTTTGACTCCTCTGTCTATGTACCTTGTGTCCGATCACAACAGCAAAAATAAAAAGGAAAATCAAAAGCCATTTCCTGGATATAAGGACAAAACTGGTAAGATATTGGCTTGATGTTTTTTTCCCTTTGGAAGCTGTGCTGCTTGACCAAATAAATTTTCAGACAGAGATAATTCACAAGGAACTTTTCTTAACCCGATATCTTTCTTATTTTCAGCCCATCATCAGCATGTTTGTGCTACGCTGCTTTGAAACAACCATTTTAATACTCCTCTTTTCAGGTTTGCACACAGATGCAAAACCACTGAGGTAAACACCGTTCTAATGTGTGGGAAATCAGTGCTGTCTTTTCTAGTCAAAGAGGATGGAAAAGCAAAAAAAAGCCACTCATTGATCATTCATCATCTTTTCCGCATAGTGACTGTGGTATTTTTTTGTGTGCAGAAAGAGAACCATCAGTGAGGTACAGTTAATGCACAATGTTCAGGAACACAAACAAGTGGGAGAGAGACAGGAATGGCTCCAAGAAAAATTAAAGGACATTATTGTTACCAGTGCCAACCCACAACATAGACAGTTAACCTCAATCCAAAATATATTCCCAAATGAGGTTCTTGAAGAAATATTAAACTGACCATTGTAGAAGTATTCACTACTGTGTATTTGCAATGTCTGTTTTATCATTAATTTATTATACTCAGTCTATGATTTATTAATATAACTAACTTGCTATGCATTGCCCTTTATATTTCTGCTACAAAAAAAAAAGAACTAGTGTCTTTTGTATTCATGCTTGTCAATGTCTCACTTAGTACTTCGATTGCATTATTTTTGAACACCAAACATAGTTTCATTATATAAAGTAGTGAAATTGGAAATTCATTCAGGTTGTCCTTACTGTAGTGGACCAATTGATGTGTTTGTCGTAGTCACCATTATGTATTTGTTATCTGTGCTTTTTTTAATGCTATTGTACATATAGTTTGGCTAGTTCATTATTGACATTTATATAATTCAATATAAAAGCACATTGCACTGGGCAAAATCACTGCAACCTCTTACATTTAAATTTTGAAATGACTAAGTTTTAGACAAATGAGTATTGATATCCAGTGTGTCGTACTGTTTGTGCATTTGGTTAGGAACAATAATGTATTTAACCTGAAATATAAACTCTATGGGGGAAATTATGCAGTACTGTACTGTTATTAATAACCAAGCATTTTGCCTATCATCAACTGTAAAGCCAATGTATTACTGTATGTAATCTTCATTGTCAAACATTAAAATGGTTTTATGAAAATGTATTAAATGTGCTTTTACTGAAATTGACTAAAAGTACAGTGTACATTATTATACATTATAAATTACAGTATGTTTCAAATACTCTACAGCAGGTGTAACAAAAACATTTGTTATTTCAGAAGTGTGCATCTCACACATAGGTTGGTGACCCCTGCCGTACAGTACACTGAGTACAGTAATTGAAGAAAAAAAAGTGAAGCCGCAAATCGCGAGACTTGACAAGAACAACTTTTCGGTACTTAATAATATGATCCTTTGTCAATGTTTTCAGAACCTTATGAGTAGGGATGTTAAATATGACGACGTATGCATATTTTGGATATGCCCATTATTTAATACAAAATCTGAAAAAAAAAAAGAAAAATAGGACGCATGTGTAACATTCTCGCGAGACTTGACAAGCATTTTTTCCAATCCTTTTTCGGTGGGATGATAAGAAAAAAATATAATTGAGAATTTTATTATATACTTTTTTCAAATTTAAAACGTTTTACAACCACACCAATGTTTTTAAAATGTTTTAATTTTTTTACTATCTGAAATTTGACTAGAAAAATGCGTCACATGGTCACGTGACATCAGCTACATGACTGTTTTTGAAAGGAGGCTGGCTAACTGGCTAGCTGTCGGGATTACACTTCGGCGAAGGTTTACGCCAGTTTGGTAACTATATTTACATTTTACGGTACATTCATAGTCCTTGTGCCACTGCAGTGCCGGGCTGGCCAATATTCCCTGAAATAATGTCGAAATGTGTTTGTAAATTGATGCTTGTACCACGGTTTCTAATGCTAGTTGTGTAGGAGTGCTGCTAACGCAGGAAACTCGCTAAAAGAATGCTAATTATAAATGTCCTTTTGTAATCTGATGACCGACTGCTTTTGATGATTAAATGTCATATTTTAGGCGAGTACTATAGGGAATAAATTTATTTAAAAGCAGGCCACTAGTGAATTCTGCCCAAACGATTGCATTATGTGCTAAAGGCTAGCGGTGGATTTTGTGTGTGGAGTTTTGATCAGCGGAACCAGTAGACGACTACTTGAATATGAAGACTGATACTTCCGGAGCGGACTTCCCCTCGTTCGGGTGATGGCAACGCGTCTGCAGTCATATGACAGTAACTCCAGTGACACCGAAAACTGGGAACGGAAAACGACAAGCCGACCTCGCAAACTGTGCAAGCATTCGAGGTGAGCTACCCAAAGCCGATCAGCCAGCGAGCCCTAATTCATTATGATTCATTAAAGAAGCAAACGACGCCGATATGAGATTGTAAGTACAATAATGTAATTTGAATGTTTCTCATCATTAATTGTTGCTGATGGACAATCTGATTAATGATGGGCAACATTAGACATATTTGTTTGTGATACTGTGTTTGGGGTTTTCCATAAAAGTGAGGTTGTGAAGTTGCCATCTGTTAGTTGAATAAACACACGTTTTTTTCTGAGATGTCTTTCCAAGTACCGTTTGAAAAGTACTCTTCAACATCTATTAATACAACTATGTTAGTAGTTGTAAATCTACATGCCAGATATTTGAGTGGTATTTCTAATATTTTGTTTACCTGAATTGCATAATAAAATAATGTGGAGTACAATAAACATTATCAGATTATTAGTATTAACATGAATGAGTAATTCATAAATCAGGTTACACCAATTGTGCAACCAAATCTGGAGCTTTATCACCTCTACTTTTCATCTTTCATGAAACAATATATGTAAACATGGTGTGGACTACACCTCTTAAGCACTGAACTTATCTAGGCACTGCATAGATCAGGGGCGCCCAAACTTTTTTTTTTTAAACCTAAAATCTACTTTTCGATCAACCAACCTCCCGTGATCGACCCATTAAGGTGGATTTTTCCAGAAAATTTTGGTTGAACTCCCAAGTTGTACTACTTTTAGGATGCTTGACTTTACAAGTTGCATTGAAATGTAGTCCTTTGTGTTAGTTGTAGCACAAGTAGGTTTGTAGCTGGCATTGTTTGGGCATTGGTTCTTATCTGCTTGTCGACGCGGTTTGACCGCATTCTGTGTGCATTAATCAGCCTTGAATCACAACACTTTGTAGACCAGGATGTTTCATTCTCTCGCTACCATTGGTTCCCATCACGTGCCAGCAAGATGGATACAAACTGGCAGCCCTGCTTGTGTGGTCGTAGTTGCTCCCCCACAGTGAAATGAAAATGAAATGTCCTGTAGCTCATGGGTACGGACATTGAGTCATCTTTTGTGTTGAAGCGCAGCAGTCAAGCTCGCGCATCTCGAGTGGAGCCCCAACAGAGGAAGATGAGCCTGCATGGTGCCAGCGGGGGCTGCGACCGCTCACGTGACCGCCGCCGCTCCAGCGATCGCTCCAGGGATTCCTCGCACGAGAGAGAGGCGCAGCTCACTCCCTGCATTCGCAATCTCACCTCACCTACACGTCAACACAACAGTGGTGAGAAGGGAAAGAAGAGAAGGGCCTCAGTGGTGGGGGGGGGGGGTGTCATGGTGAAGGTACACAGCTCTCGGTGGCTTGTGCCAGAAAGCAGCTCAATGCGTCTATCAACTTCCTGCTCACATTGATAAGATAAGATAAGACAACATTTATTTGTCTCACAATGGAGAAATTCCCAGTTGGCTTCACATCCTCATTTCTTTTCACACAGGTACAATGCAACCCGCCTATTGGCTGTTCACAAATTCATATTTGCACTTTCTTTTCCGCCTATCAGCAGCAATTTTCTGGAAAGCTCGCCAACGGACATTTTTTGTGCTTTTTTTTTTTTGTAATGCTGTAATATACCACACAATAGCACCAAAGCCCTGGATCACAGGAAAGTAGGAACTGGTCAATCAGCAGGAGAACATGGGTTGGTTTCACGGTTCTCACTATTAATTGGATTCAAATTTAAAAAAAAAAAAGCTTTTATGAAACGAAACATGTCAATCAAAATGGTGACTTTAATGCCAACATTTTTTTGCTTTAGTGACACCTTGAACTACAGTATATATCAACAAAACCAAGACTGATAATGTTTTTACAGCGATACAAGTATGAAACACGCAATGCAACAATTAATCGTTTTTCAGACCAGGTACGAGCACTTACATGTGACTACTCAGTGATACCACGTACCCATACTTTATTGCGTCGTCTTGGAATTAATGTGTGCTTTCACAAACGCAAACCTTACTTGAGCATGGCATAGGGTTTATTGAAAATACAATAGATCTTCATTTATATAATGCTTTAACAACAGCTGCAGCTATAAGTGGTTCACAGAACATTTAACATCCTATTTTTAGAGAAACAGTCATGTCATAAATTATGTTCTAACATCCATCTGGATGTTTTTGTGACAATCAGGTCAAATCGGTTTTCTGGTTGCCTCCTCCTGAGCGGAGTTCATACAACAGTCAACTAAAAGTGTTGTCACCTAGTTTTACCTTAAAGTATCTCCACACAGGTGACATAGTTCCTACCCGGGAGGTATATGTCAGGTGGGTGAAGTATCGGTGTTGTAGTTTCGGAGCCTTTTTTTGCGTCCAAGTAGGAGTAGAATTTCATTGTATTGGCAGCATACAATGACAATCGAGGATTTCTCTTCTACAAGAGAAATGTGATTGGAAATTTGATGAGTGCTTGAGGCCACGGCGTGACATCATTCATGACCTCATCTTTGATCGTCTTTTCTGAGGAAGTCCTTGACGCTGTAGTTCTTAGTCATTTCCTCCTTAGTTAACATTTGCATTCATTGGGAATGGCAACTTGAGAGCTGTTTTACTCCCTCGTCGTGACTGGGAGACATTTTATGTGGGACATTTTATTGTGCCTTAGCACCACTCTGAGTTGGTGGTTGTGTAAAACTATTTTTGTTTATATTTTGGTTCTAGTTAGCATACAAAAAAAACCACACAGGCATGCCCAACGACTTTGGGATTGAAATGCTATGAGCTATAAAACAATCACACATGTTCAAGTCAATCCAGGTACCAGAAACTACTGTGAATATTAAATGTTAAAGTACGAATTCAGTAAGTAGCATCTTGTGTCAAGAATGAAAAGCAGACAACACAGTATGTTCCTTTTCTTTCCGTGCGCACGTAGAACGGGACCGTGATGGCGGGCCGTCGTCGAGGCCCGGCAGCCCTCGACCACAGAGGGTCTCCCCCAGTGGCTCCAGCAGCAGCGGCGTGGTGAGCAGCCGCAACAGCAGCCTTTCCAGCACCGAGGGAACCTTCAAAGGTTTGGCTGTGGGAGAAATGGTCTTTGTGTACGAGACCCCCAAGGAGGGCGCGGCCAGCACCACCCTCTGCAACCGAAATGTGCGGACGTCTGAAAGGGTTACGCTCATAGTTGACAACACGCGCTTCGTGGTGGACCCCTCAATCTTCACTGCGCAGCCCAATACCATGCTGGGCAGGTACGGAACTTTTTTTTTTTTTTTCCTGATTGATGACTCGCGTCATGTGGGGAATGTCTCATTTGTAACCAAAGCTGCTTTCTTTCAGAATGTTCGGATCGGGACGAGAGCACAATTTTACAAGGCCCAATGAGAAGGGAGAGTTTGAGGTGGCCGAAGGAATCAGCTCAACGGTTTTCCGAGCAATTCTGGTCAGTATTTTTGTCCGTCAATGTTTCCTCGTCATTATCTCATGCGGTGATTCCCAGCCGCTGCACCGTGGCACGGTCGTGTGACGTGAGAAATGATCCAATTTCACTGTAGTGCTCTGAAAATTATTAACCGCAAATTATGCATCTTTGAACTATCTATGATAGGCAGAACAATTAAATGCCACTTCCACTCGATAGCAGAAGCTACATACTGTAATTAACCTGTACACCCACATTTTGTTACTTTATTTATTTATTTTTTTAAATGTTGAAGAATGTGCCTTGGCTCAGAAAGTCTCACGTATTGGGTCTCTCTTCGCTTCTGCTTCTTTCCTGTTGTTGCGACCAGGGCCTGACTGGTCGGGATTTTTTGACACCAGCTTCGATATTTTATATTAAAAAAAAAAAGTATGGAAATGACCGAGCGACTCTATTTATGCCGCTGCGTAAACAAGTTCATTACTTGCCATTTCAAGATAACGAGCACCGCGGCCCACTTTGGGTTTCTGTCCTCAAGCTTATGTTGTGTATCAGTCCAAATGGTTGATTCTGGGGTTGTATCATTTGCGTAACCGCGCCGTTATCATGGTTGAAGAAGGAAGTGATTATTCACGATGACTTGCAAACCACAAGTCAACATGCTGTGATAAACTGAGTGAGTGAGTGAGTGAGTGAGTGGGAGGGACGGAGGGAGAGAGGAAGGAATGTTCGCCCACAAGTAGCTAATAATTAGTCTTGACTGCTTGTGCTTCCCGCTCATCAACATTTTTGTTTTTTGTTTTGTTTGTTTTTTTTGCCGGGAAGAGAGTGCGGGCTGCTAAAATTGATTGTGTATCGATCCTTGTTGACGTGGCCTCATTCTCTACTAAAATTGGCTCTTTGTATATTTGACACTGACTTGACTGCGTGTTTTGTGTCTCATTGACAGGATTACTACAAATCGGGGCTAATCCGTTGTCCTGATGGAATCTCTATCCCCGAGTTGCGGGAGGCGTGCGACTATCTATGCATCTCTTTTGACTACAGCACCATCAAATGCAGAGACCTCAGTGAGTGCCTTTTTTTAAAAAAAAATTTTATTGAGGAAGCCTTTAGTTGAGGGGATTTTTTTTCAAACGGACATACAGCAAATAAAACTCACAATCACATTTTTTTTTCCTCAACTAAATAACTAAAGTTTACTATTTTAATTTCACTCTATTCCAACTATTTTTACACAACCAATAACAAGTCCATTCCGTATGAGATCCCTTTTAATCTATCGAGCACAAGAGTTTCAGTCCCGGCTTGTCCTCAGGTGCCCTGATGCACGAGCTGTCCAACGATGGCGCCCGGCGACAGTTCGAGTTCTACCTGGAAGAAATGGTTCTACCTCTGATGGTGGCGAGCGCCCAGAGCGGCGAGCGCGAGTGCCACATCGTGGTCCTCACCGATGACGACGTGGTCGACTGGGACGAAGAGTACCCGCCGCAGATGGGAGAAGAGTACTCCCAAAGTGAGTGCGCCGCACGGCAAACGCAACCCTTCCACGTCAATCTAAATTGAAACGATACGAAATTTCCTTGCAGTCATTTACAGCACAAAACTGTACCGATTCTTCAAGTATATCGAGAACAGAGATGTTGCCAAGTCTGTTTTAAAGGAGAGAGGATTGAAGAAAATACGACTGGGCATTGAAGGTAAGTCATGACAATTCTTGAGCCGAGGCACATCCTTTATGTTGGGACTGTGAGGATAAGTGGATCATTTGATGGATGGACAATTTTTTTTCATCATTTTTTAAATTTTAATTTATGTATATAACAAAGTATGCCAGGGCTACATAAGGGGCAATACAAGATACTGCTTTATATATGTATTTTAAAAAAAGAACACATAAAATGTATATTTAACACAATTGCGTGAACATGCTTATGTGGCCTTTGGCAACCGTTTGAGTTTTTCCACATGGCAGCTTAAAAAAATTAGTTTTTGCACCACAGACCGCTTACAGATATTTTGATGAATCGACAAAGACATGGTGCAATGAGACCAACTTGACCGTCCGGTTGGCGGTGTCAGCACGTTCAGCCATCGTCGCCACTCCTTAAGTCGAGTAGTCGTTCCTGGGCCGGTCATGCCAGCCACCAATAATGGTTGTTCATATGATCCAACGCACCACGATGCCGACTTCAACATAAAGGCCTCACAAGTAGTAATGTATGTGGAGATCGAGTCGTGAAGTAAACGTATTTAATTGTTCTGTTTGTGATTGTATGTCGCTGGCATAAATGGATGAAAAAAGATATAGTAGTTGTAGAAAGTAATAAGTCAACATTTGAGCGCATGTCGCTGTCCAGGTTACCCCACATACAAGGAGAAGGTCAAGAAGCGTCCCGGAGGTCGTCCTGAGGTCATCTACAACTACGTCCAGAGGCCCTTCATCCGCATGTCGTGGGAGAAGGAAGAGGGCAAGAGCCGCCACGTAGACTTCCAGTGCGTCAAATCGAAATCCATCACCAATCTGGCGGCGGCGGCAGCCGACATCCCCCAGGACCAGCTGGTGGTCCTTCACCCGGGCCCCCAGGTGGATGAGCTGGACATCCTACCCAACCACCCGCCCGGAGGCCACCCCTACAGCAACAACTACAGCAACGAGCCCTACCCCGAGGGACCCCCGCCTGCCATGTGAGGACCCTTGAGACCCCGTCGGACCCCGCTCCTGTCCCTCTTGTCCGCCTCCCAGCATGCTGCAGCATGGAGTGCACCATACGGGGAGCACCATAACCATATTGCCTTGACACCTCCTTCGCAGCCTTAGAGAGCCAAGAACCTGGTGGACTGCTTTGAGTTTCTTTAGTTTGTTGTTGTTGTTTTTTTTTTGTTTTGTTTTTTTACTTGACCAAAGCAATTTATTTTTATGTTTGCTAAATATTCAATAAACACTTTACTTATTATTATTATTATTATTATTATTATTATTATTATTATTATTATTATTATTATTATTATTATTATTTACAATGTTGTACACTCATTTGTTGGGTTTGGTTGAGCACTCTTGTGATATCAATGTTTCCCCTCAATCATTTTGTTTGGATTTGACATGTTCCCGGGTGGCTTGATGACTCCAATGTGTGCTTTATACAGAAAAGACTTGGTCATAAAGGGACAGGGGGGGGGGAGGGGAAGAATCATCACTTGTCATCTGACCTCCACGTGTTAACAGTGTAATTGGATGTGTTTTGTCATTGGCTGGATGTGATATGTGCTGTGACGCTCCTACCGCAAACTCAACATTAAAGCAGAGCACACGGGCTGGCACGCTCACAATCTTGTAGTGCAAAGCTTGAAACGGTTGCCAAAACAAAATGTTTCAATAAAGGAAAAAATAGTTTTTTTGCGCTTGTGCACTTAAATATTTTGTTCATTTAAAGAACATGAGGTGCATCAACATAGGAAAGCAGTTTGAGCATTTATGTAGTTAACTCTTTGAATGTCACAAATTCCAAAAATCGAAGATAAAGCAAAACAATTTAGAATTGCGAATCAATTGAATCTACGACAACGCTTTGGTATGAGCACATCTATTACGGTTCTTGAGATACCACATATAAGATATGTTATCCTTTATTTGTCCCACACTGGGGAAATTTACAGTCTACAGCAGCAAGATTGTGGGTAGAAGAAAAAAAAACACTGTTCAATTAAGTGCAATATAAATACAAATATGGACAAGGTCGCAGTGCTATTTACAATTGTTTTTCACATCATTTAATTAATTTTATTTATTTTATTCAGCAGCCTGACAGCAGTCGGTAGGAACGAGAGCGGTATCTCTCCTATATAGCTCCTATTCCAGAATAGCGAGCAAGAAATGTGAGCTATACATTTTAAAATGTTTTTGTACACCTGCTTAGTATGGAATTTCTTTCCCCCTAAACCACGTATGTAGCTTTCATTGTTATTGATTGCATTGAGCATCTACATTAGATTCCTCGCTTTTTTCTCCCCACAACTATGCCACTTATGTCCTACTCGTATGTGATTAAACCTTATTGGTAAACTTAGATTTGTTAGTTTTTTCAATTTAATTTAAATTTAGGAACACCTACAATGCCGCACTGGTTATATTGCCAGACCCAACTACTAGTCTGCATGTATCAAGCACTAGTGGCACCAAAATGCCCACTAACAGTTTTGACTTAAGTAACGTGTAGTTCTCAAACTGTAAAACTGTCACACAATATTGGGAACCAGGAGTCATTCTACCATTGCTACTGTATCGACTGAATTATCCTACGAGTACAAAAAGAGAATGACCGCCAGTACATAAACCTTGTGCAGGTTATAAACTGATCAAACAATTTTCCATAATGTTTTGGAAGAACATTATGTCAATTCGTCCACATTTGTCTCCCGATGGTTGTGGATTGATTGCCAAAACTAATTTTGAAAGAATATGAATACGTATGAAAGTTGATTGTATCTCAGGCAAATTTACTCAAGGGAGCATTTACCTGACATAACCACAAGGAGACGCTTTAGGTCAGTATTTGGCTTTCAGGTACAGTATTGCTTCTAATCAATAGAGTTCTACGATTCAATTTGAATTGTAGAATTCTTTTTGAATTATTCAAATAACTCATGGCATGTCATGTTGAGAGAAGTACAGCAAAAAATTGGAGATGAGGAACTAGTGTCTCTATTTTCTGGACGTCGTTATTGCACTCTGTTTTATTTATTCATCTTGCCCTTTATCCTTTTGAAATGTGTTTTTGGGGGATACATTTATCAGTTTCCGCTTTTGCTAGTTTCATTTGCATTGAAAACTTTTAACACGTTTTAGTGCAATAAAAAAATACACGTGTTTCCCCTAACAAGGAATAATTGTGATGAGTCATTGTGATTTCAATACTGAAAAGAAAAATCTGGATTCTCATTTTAGGGCATTATTGTGCACCCCCATTTTCTACCACAAACCATTTTATGAGATTTCAGAGACGTTCATGAATGTACAAAGCACATTAACAAGCCATGAGCTACATGATGCTTGCACCATAATCTGTTATTTATTTCTCTGCTTCTGTATGTGTAAAAGCCGAACCCAGTGCAGTTTTGCAACACAATCCTCTGACATGATACTTGAAAGCTGACATTATCCCTGTGACTCCCCCCACCCAATTCATGAACCATCTTTCTTTTTAATGGAACAGAAAAGTTCACTCATTAGATTTCCGGAACACGGACATTTTGGTGAGTGTGTAAGAGATACACAACAAGCACGCCCATGAAACAATGTGCTGTGGAGGAAAAGGTTTGTGTTTGTTTGTTTAGCCCAAAGTGCGAAAGATAAATACTTCCAGCGAGGGGCGAATTGAAGATGCGAATTCCAGCGGAGCCCAATTACAATGTCAACCGTTCATCTAGCCGTCCATTTTCTTTAGTGCCTGGTCCTTGTTAATGTCGCTGCTGACTGAACATTTTATAGGGAGTTCTTCCAAATCGGGATTTGTTTTATTTGCAGCATTTGGAGGCCATATGGGCTAAAATACAAAAAGAAGAGTGACATAATAAACTGCACTAACATAACTCATTTTTCGCAGAGAATAAAGAACATATACCCGTGAGTTATGTTATTTCATCTGTAATTTATCACTGCAGCGAGATGGATGGGAATATTGTTTGATTGCCCATGGCCTTTTGCATTGTGCGCTAACACTAGACTACTTGTTGCTTCTTCAGTTGTATTATGTTATGGAGTGATTGGGGGGGAGGGACCCACACAATAAAAAAAGTGTATGTTCAGCATAATGAGCATGATGGATAAATTGGGCCTTAAGAAGCGGTCTGGTACCATGTGGTCCCGGTGCATAGGTCAACATGGAGCATTACAGGATTAACACACCTGCCAGCAGCACAACAGCCTCTAACAAGCAGCCACAGGCGAGCCCGGGGTGTTAGCGGTGGCCGAAATGCTGTTTGAGCTGATCACCACTTTCTCCGGCGTCAACACCTTCATTAGTGAGCTCACAGGGCATCACTCTCAGGGGCCCAGCAAAGACCCCGGGAACACAAAGCGACACATTCCTGGGATTAGGGAACACCAGCTGGTGGCACCATCAAGAGAATTTTTTCCTGATAGGTGAGGAATGTGAACTACCACAGGCCAACTAGGCCATTACATTTGATGAAAATGGAATTGGATCCATTGGAATTTAAAGCAGGAAGTGCACGACATAGGGGTTTACATAAGTTTTTCGGGATACCGTCACTCGGTCACTTGTTTTCCTTGACTTGCAAACAAAAATTGGATGAATGAATGCTGGATGGGGAGAGCGAACTCAGCTAAATTCACTTCACAAAAAAGCAGCAGTTTGGCAACCGTGAACAATTCTTCAAAAAATAATTTTCAACCTCTTTATGGCCGCTCCAACTTGAAGTTGACTGTCAATCTGAACATTGAACAATGAGCAGTATATGTTTCATATTCAAAACAAGCTCACAACTTGGCCTGAGAACTCTCAGTTAGCTTAATGCTAACAGACGCCGTAAAACACCTCAGAGGCTAACTAATAGCACTGAGACTCACGGTGGTGTCTGTATAATATAGCATATTAGAAGCAACGCATTTAGATAGACCTAACAATACTTTTAGTCGTCACTCGCACAAAGTTTTTCAAATCAAATTTCATTTGAATACACCAATTTCATATTTTTTAACAAGGACTTTGTCTTGTGTGGGAGGTTTATGTTTAGAGAATGTGAGAAGTTTTGTGTGTGTGTGCGTGCGTGCGTGTGTGTGTGTGCGCGTGTTTTTGGTGGTGTAAGAACTTTTTGTGAGCGTGAGAGGTTTTTGTGGATGTGGGTTTTCTTGGTATGTTTGAGTTTTTTTATGTAAATGTTAGAGTTGTTTCTGAAGTTTTGGTGGGGTGTGAATTGTTTTTGTGCTTCATTTTTGCTCAATGTGAAGTCTTTATGTGGGCGTGACACACACACACACACACACACACACACACACACACACACACACACACACACACACACACACACACACACACACAGAGTGATTATCTGCCAAGCCAATGACATCAGCACTCACCAGCCCAAAGTGTGAAAGAGAAAGAGCAACCGGTAGTTTAAAATACGCATTTTAATGACAGTATTAATTTTGTTAACAAAGAAGTAAAGAAAACAAACCAAATGTGTGTCATGATCTTGAAGTTAAGTGAATAAAAAATAAATAAAAAACAGTTTATCGCCCCCTCTTCCTCATGGACTTTTTTTTTCCACCTACCGGTAAGCCTGTCATGATGAAAAAGAAATTCTGGACCATATATTTTCCCAGAAACCATTGCAATAAACGTGTGATGTTTGACCAAAAATAATAGAAGTAGCTCCTTTTCAAGTGCCTTTAAGCAATTTGTGACAGAGTTGAGAGTAGACAAGTTCATTATTTCAGAACATTATTCATACCCATTTATATTTTGGCATACGTTTTACCCGTGAGAGTTTTGTAATGAAAATTTGGCACCTTGGCTCAATAAAGGTTGTTTTCCAGCTGATCTTATCAATTGTTTCCTAAACCAATAAATCAATAAATCTGATATATTACAAAACGGGAGGCACAGTAGTCATCTGGTTCGCACGTCCGGCTCACAGTGCAGAGGTGCAGGGTTTGATTCTGGGCTCTGGCCTTCCTCTGTGGAGTTTGCATGTTCTTCTTGTCCCTGCATGGGTTTTCTCCGGGTTGTCCGGTTTCCTCCCACATTCCAAAAGCATGCGTTGCAGGTCAATGGACCACTGTAAATTGTCCTTCGGTGTGTGAGTGTGA
>CAAKHF010022011.1:0-21197 GCA_901007745.1 Hippocampus kuda
GTGACTGTGAGAGCGAATGGTTGTTCGTCAATGTGTGCCCTGCGATTGGCTGGAAACCAGTTCAGGGTGTCCCCGCCTACTGCCCGAAGACAGCTGGGACCCTTGTGAGGATAAGCGAATTAGAAAATGGAAGGATGGATGTTCGCTATGAACCTTCGTGAGGGTAAGTGACTTAGATAATGGAGGGATGTAGGCTATTATATCATTATTTCATAAATAAAGAATCTATCATCACATTATTGACAACAAATAAATTCATTCATTCATTCATCTTCCGAACCGCTTCATCCTCATTAGGGTCGCGGGGGGTGCTGGAGCCTATCCCAGCTGTCTTCGGGCAGTAGGCAGGGGACACCCTGAATTGGTTGCCAGCCAATCGCAGGGCACACAGAGACAAACAACCATTCACGCTCACGGTCACACCTAGGGACAATTTAGAGTGTTCAATCAGCCTGCCATGCATGTTTTTGGAATGTGGGAGGAAACCGGAGCACCCGGACAAAACCCACGCAGGCCCGGGGAGAACATGCAAACTCCACACAGGGAGGCCGGAGCTGGAATCGAACCCGGCACCTCTGCACTGTGAAGTCGACGTGCTAACCACTGGGCTCCCGGGCCGCCCACAACAAATAAATGATTTAATGATATGAATTAATAAAAAAGATATCAACTTTAGGAGGCAAAAATAGCTAATTAAATGCAAAAACTATTACAGGACTGGAAGAAAGAACGGAGTGGACCATATGTGGCCCACCGGCCCTGTTTGCATTTACACTTGCGCTAATTTCCTTAATTTATTAATGAAAAAAAGATTATAGATTAAGCAAATACACTTAATGTATAATAACATGTTTTGGGACATTTCACAAGAGTTGTTTTTACTAATCGCATGTGAGGTTGGTTGTGAGCATTTGTACAACAAGCTCAAACAGAGCCAAATGGTTGAATGCGATATAAGATTGTGTTCTTGGGAAACATTGTCGTGTTTCTCGACTGCGTGTAAAAACAGGCATCTGGCAGAAAGTAAGAAAGAACAACACAAAAAAAAAAAGGCGTTCCCGCCCATTGCAATCAAGGAAGGAGGCGCAGCGTGAGCTTGCCGGTCATAGGCACAAGTCGCTCTACACCGGCACGCAGGGTAAAATTGCGAGGGGTCATCTGTAGTCGGGTAGGCAGGAACGGGAAGTGGTAAGCAGACACACGAGCTCAAAGATGAGACTCGCATTCAAATCAAGCCGAGACCTGTCCATGTGTTGATTTCACAGCCTTTCTTTGCCATGCATGGTTTTGAATGAGGGAGTAGCCAGGTCCTGTGAGACTCTTTTTTTACAAGCAGGATGACACAAAATAAAGATGCCGGCGGTTGTAACGGCAGCGGCGGGGAGGGCGAGGAACTCAAGATAGTCATTGTGGGAGATGGAGGCTGTGGGAAAACTTCTCTTCTCATGGTGTATGCCAAAGATTACTTTCCGGAGGTAAGAGGCTCATAACGTGTTTGCCCTTTCTGGTCACTGACAAATAGTGACAATTTTGATCTCATGACGGGCATTTAAATCCCCAAATCTGATCATGATGTCAATAGTAATGGTTCTCCATTTTTAATAGAAATATGCTCCCACGGTGTTTGAAAAATACACCACCTCTGTGGTCCTTCGAGGAAAAGAAGTGAAGCTCACCGTGTGCGACACAGCAGGTAAGACATTTTGGAACATGGTTTCGTTCCTTGGAAAACTGCACTCCGTCATACTGTACATTACAAAAACATACAGTTAAGACATGAATAGAATCTAAAATCAATTCAACAGTTTTGACTCTGTTTTTGGCCACCTCAAGAATAACAGACAATAATTGGAGGCGGTCACTCCGAAGTAAGATGCAGTAATATTAGTCGTTCTTTGCGGAGGATAAAGAATCTATAATATTATGCATTGTTAAATTATGTCTGCATGTGTTGCTCTACCATTTGTGTTTACCCTTTCATGCACCTTAACCTCTACCATGTCCACTGTAGTAACCGCTGTCCCCGAAAGGGTTAAACTATCCACCCATCAATACGTACATAATTATCACGTTGATGCTAATTTCTAGTAGCCCATCTATGGCGTTTCACAATATATGGTAGCAGCTAAGCAAGCAGGCTTTCATTACTCAGCTCAACTTTATTCATAGAGCACTTTAAAAACCAACTGCAACCATGTATCATAAATATGCTGATTCCCACCCCCCCCTCCATTTTATAAACGCTAATATCAATGGATTAAATTGGCCGGCCAATTAATTAGTTGGTCCGATTGCATATAAGGGAGAGAAGTGGCGTCAAAGTTGGCGTCACAGCATCATTTGCGTAATAGGATCAGTTACATCTACTGTGACTTTTTCTGAGCTGAATCATACCAAAATTAAGAAGGGTTTGTCAAAGAAGAAATCTTTTAGGCCAAGATCTTTAAAAAAATAATAATAATAATTGAAACATTTATAAGACTGAATATAATTATAGTGAAAATATGCTTCGATTTGCCTTTGTCAATTATTTTCCTGACATGAGCTTTTTTAAAAGAAATTTTTTTTGGTATTACTGTTATAATAAAGTACTAAATTAAAACAAAAGCATTTTCTCAAAAATTAATACATTTAATAAAAACTCACAAACCCGCACTGAAAACGAATTGAAAAACAAACTGAATTAAAAAAAAAAGACAATTCATGACAAATGGAAAAACTCCCTGTAATGTACAAAAACTAAAAACTATTCTAACCCTGCTTGGATATTAACCATTCCCACTCGTACATTCTGTTATATTGGTCGGCCTGACAGAAACAGAAAGAGAAACGAGACGAGATTAGCGCTGTCATTGTTTTGTACGAAGGCAATCTGATCGCCTTTTGGTGACCTTATGTGAAGTGTTATTGGCTTCACACCGTAAAGGCAAATGGGCAATAGACCTTCAGTCAATTTTCTGTAAGACAACACAAGTGGACATCTTATCTGCCTGTTGTAAATTGTCATGCAGAGAGGGCCTTACATCATTGCAAAGAGGAAGTCGAAGCCAGGATGTGGTTTTCGTCTGCATCTATAGTACGTAACGTTCTAACATGTGTGCCCAGCATGCCTGCCTGTCATCCGATCTCCGCACGTGGTCTGCTGGTTTCCGAGCTTGCTTGCATCCCTTTTGGGCAATTCGCTGTCACGTTTGTGCTTCCAGGCCAGGAGGACTACGACCGTCTGCGACCGCTTTCGTACCAGCAGGCCCATCTCATTCTGGTCTGCTTTGATGTGACCAACCCCACCAGTTTTGACAATGTGACCATCAAGGTAAAAGATGCAAATCACGGCACGACAATGGGAAAAGTATGTTTGCGTGCTTGTGTTTACTCTTCAAACGGGAATTGCAAGTTTGGAGTGCCACGCATTCTTTTGACTCATGATTAACTTAACGGTGTGCTGCTTTTGGTGTGGACTTTGAGCTGAAAACCAGATTGGGAAGCCACTTCCTCCTCTCGTGTCTGCATGCACTGTCGGAAAAAAAAAAAGGTGCTAAATTTGTACCTTTGCTTGTCACTGGGGCTGTGACTTCAAAGGTTCGTGCTGAATATAATGATCTCAAATCAGGGGGAGCATTATTCACGTGTGTTAATATGACACAAAAAAATATCACCTTGTTTAGAAGTTTACTAGTACGCAGGCACCGCGGCAACAATAGTTCATGCTATGCATCATGTCGCCAATGCATTAAGAAGGCCAACTTCAAAATCAAATATACCCAACCAAATATTTTATGGACATCAATGCTTCGGCAAGCTTTTATTTTGGAGTTGTTCCCAGTAGCTTGTCGCGGCACAACAGCTTACTTGACTCCTCTTCTAAACCCTGAGGCATTCCCGTCACAAACTTGAAACTTGTACTTGCGAACAATATGAACGACACGACGGCATTTTGAAATAACGTGCATTTGCCGATTAAGGGCGCAAAAAAAAAAAAAAAAAAAAACAACGATAAAACCCAACGTAACTACGCTGCGATTAAGGGTGCTAAAAAAACCTGATTTAAATACCCTGACACTGTATTCTACGGCGCCTGTTGCCAGCGTTTCGCTACGGTCGCACTAGCGGCTCGCGGCGCTGGGGAGAGCCGTCGGATTACTTTTCAAAGGCAGTTTATTCGGCGTGCATGACTCTGCGCACTTTGTTGCTAACAGTATGACACAGTTCCCGTTCCAACTGATCACTTTTGAACAAATCTAGTTTACTCAAATGTGCTGTTTTAGCTGGTGAAGTCGCAACTGTGATTGTGACGTCATTTCGCGAGCAAGTGGCGCGTTTCCGAGCTCGCACAATGCAGTAGTTAGCTTGGCATGCTCATTTCAACACCTCAACAGCACTACTCAACACAATAAAATAAAAGTATTACTGTGAAGCCACACCTATTGGCACCATGCAACTCACAAATTCATCTCCAGCTGTGCCTTGAGATAAAAATATTTTTTCAGATACAACATGTCTTTCGGATGAGTTATGCTTTGACTTGCGGACGAAAATTTGCGATACGAGCCCTATTTGTTGGCTGTCCAGGTAACTCAACTCACTTGAACTTGAACCTCTTCAAAAAAAGAGGATTCAAGCTGTTTATTGCCACTTGCAACAGAGGTCTACTGTCAAACTAAACATAAATGAAAGAGAATTACACTTTGTATTGAAACCAACCCCATAGCCTAACCTTATGTATGTTGCACGTAGAGCATATTTGACAATAAAATTGACTTGGATTGACTAAATAAGTCTGTTTAGCTTAATGCTAACAAAATGCCACAGAATGACTTACAAATAACATCGGCATAGGAGCGTTAAAACTGTTGAAGCAGGGACAGACAAGAGAAGGATACTCACAGGCATATGTTCTTTGTCCTCTGCGAAGAACGTCAAATTACTGCAGCTTATTGAGAAACTGACTGTCTCCGGCCAAGTTGCCCATAGCAGATGGAGCAGCACACTATCAATTGAATCGAAGCAAAAAAAAAAAAAAAAGTCATCAACACTGTTTAATCATTTGCATTCTATTTAGTTATGCCATTATAGTGTATTTTTATAAAGTACAATACAGCAGCGTGCTATTTTTCTTTAAAAAGACAAGAACACACACACACGGAATCTAAAACCTTTTGTCGGATTTTTGGGTAGAGACCGTTGTCTTGAGCATACTTTTCTTCCATTCCCTTACAACAGAATGGAAGAACATACCTTAGGCATTACTGCCATCTAGGGGTCGTCCTAGCATCCATCACTGCTAATCACTATGGCTCAGTGAACCCGTGTTTATCATGGGGGGATAGGTACGTATTTGCAGAGGATAGGGAGAAAGCCCAACTGCGAATGGCGAAAATCCGCAAATAATTGACGCTCGCTTATAACTGCCATAATTAACAAAATCAAAAGTTCTGGTATTACAATTTTTTTCAACTGTGAATAAGCAGGGTTCCACTGTAAAAACGGATGTCCACTAGCTTAATGCTAACATATCATGTAAAATGCTAAGGATGGACTAAATCAGCATCACTTTTATACAAATTTTAAACCTAGCAAAAAAACAATGACAGGCATGCATTTATGCTGACAGTTTCAGTTTCCCAAATATGTTTTAAGTGTGGTTAAGGGGTAAAAAAAAAAAACATTTTACGGAAAAATACTAGTGGGTCTGAAACTCGTTCAATGGCGTTCATTTTATGCCCCAAAATGCCTGTTGGTGTCATTGAAGACTCAGAATTGTGTGCAGGTGTGAATGTGAGTGTCAATCCCAGTTTGTCTACACGCACCCTGTGATTGAGTGGCACCCAAAAGGTCAAAATGTGCAAATGTGCGCAGTGGCACCCGGAGGTGAAGCACTTCTGTCAAGATGTCCCGGTCATCCTGATTGGCTGCAAGACTGACCTCAGGAAGGACAAAGAGTGCAGCAGGAGGCTGAAGGCCGTCAACCAGGCTCCCGTAACGTACACGCAGGTGAGGACCACATGACAGCCATCGGCACTGGCCAAACATCGGGCTAAATTTACAAGACAAATGACGGAATGTGAAAAGTGAGAGTAGATTGTCAAGCGTCCTGGAATATTTGTTGTATCTTGCCATTTTCGCTCTGAGATGGGTTCATTCAAGTGCATTTATTTGTCTTTTTAAAATGTCGATTGTAAATAATAAAACAGTAATGGTTAAAAAAAAGTCAAACAATTAACATTTCTGAAATAATTTATTCAGAAATTGGCAAATTATAAGAAAATGAGTTTGAAATATGCAAATGAAACTGATTTTTTATTAAATCAAATACATTTTTTATTCATACACAATGAAATAATCGTTTAATGGATTTAAAAAATACAGAATACAAAAACCAATTTGTACAAGCAATTTTACATTTTTATGATGAATTTGATCATCATAATTGTAATTATATGACAATGAATTATTAATATGAAATCATATCAATATATTTGTATGTATTTTATCCAATTATCTAAATAAATTGTTTCATTGGGGTTTTTTTTTGTTTAAAAACTAGTAAAATGAACAATTTACCATGGACATTAGACATTATTTTATTAACCAAATTATGAATATATTCGTGATCTTTTAGAACATTAAAAATGCATTATTTTGTTTAAATGAGTTAGTTTACACATATTAAAAATAACGATAAAATCGTTTATTCGAATAACTGTTTAAAAAAATCACTTATACATCACCATTTCATAAATTTAGTATTTATTTGATGAAAGAATTGGCGATTAAATTATTTCACTGAAATGAAGCGTGAATGATTTCAACCGCATTTACAAGTGAATCCTAACTACAATACAAATGCAAATGATGGTCCAAAAAAATAATAAATTGTACGGGTTCGAACCTGATCTGCGGGAGGAAGGCCCCTGGTGGCCCCAAATGGCATTGCCTGCCAATCTCCACTGCAATCTCCTCGATTCTAATTTGGTCCTGTTTGCTGGAGGACGCAGGGCCTGGACGCCCAGCAGCGGATGAACGCCGAGCTCTACCTGGAATGTTCGGCCAAGTACCAGGAGAACGTGGACGACGTGTTCAGGGAGGCCACCAAGAAGGCTTTGGCCTTCCGCCGCAAGCAAAACCACTACAAACGCAAGAGGAATTGTGCCCTCCTATGACCGCGGCACATTTTGGTTGGTCGGACGTGGTTTTGTCTTAAGCTTAAAACTTAACTTAAATGTACAAATACAACCAAACTGTACCTAGAAAATGCACTGCGCGACATGTTTGAAAAAAATGTTGGAGCCACGTTGTTACGCAGGTGGGAGATTTGAATGTTTCTTTTGCATACCAATAGAGGGAGCAGCGTACCACACCGAGTATCACTCGAAGCCTTTGAATCCATCATGTCCGACTGTAATTTAAATATTCGTCTCGGGCTTTATTCTTGGTAAATTATGTCTTTCTTCGTGAAGTATTACAATGTTAGGGTCTTTCTGGTTTTTGATAAATATTTCAGCCAACAACGCTCTTTAGTATTGTGGTACACGGTCTACAAAATTGAAATTCACCGCCGAATCGTGATCACGCTTGTTGATGGCTTCAAGCTAAGTGCTAAGCTAACGGAGAGGGGCGTGGCCACTGAGCATGCGGTCGCGTCATTAGTAGGTTGCTACGGAAAGACTGATAGAGTCACAGAAATACATACAATTGGATGTCCTTATAAATCTTCACGGATTGAGCACTCTTTGGGAATTTTGCCGCTCAGCTCCTTGTTGTCAAACAGCAAACTGTGATCAAAGTACAATTGAACAGCTGGAAATGTGCAGTCAAAACCATGTCAAATTAAGTTCACCCTAAGATGTTAATGCGCATTTTAGGTTTGTCCTAAAATTTCATCCCAAATCGCGGTTTGCTGAACTCGAGTACAGTTGTGTATATGTTGCTTCTCATTATGAAAAATATTTTCATTTTCTGTTTTTTTTTTAATTACAAATGATTGTGGTATTTTGACCCTGTTACTGAAGCACAATGCCAAATAGGACTCACATCCTGAGTTTAGGTGCGTATATGCTCAATATTCTCGCTGGAAATGACTCAAGAAAGTTTCAAAAGATATTAATGTGAGATGATTATGTCAAGAGATCATTCAAAATACCCACCCCCAATTATTTTTTATTACGTTTTTTACGATATGCTATCTTTTGCACCATTCTGAGGGGAAACCGATAACTCGTATTAGTAAGATTGGTTGCACCTGTATTGCGAAAGCACTGCATATTAAAAAATAAATATGTTCTAAGAAATAGCTTGGGGTTTTTTCCACTTTTTTTTGTGCTATCCATCCAAACATTGTATATTGGAAAAACCAAGAAACTAATACTAAAAGTAATTTAAAACTAAACAAAAATGAAGCATTTTTTGAAAAGCAATCAAAAATAAAAAAATGAATGAATGAATAAAAAATATATATATATTCTGTATCTGGTGGCAAACTGGGAACAACATGGTCTATTACCAACCTATGAAAATTCAGTGGTAAAGTCATAATTCCAGTACTTACATACAGGTATTTGTAGCAGTGACTTTTGAGGCCA
The DNA here is from genome assembly GCA_901007745.1 of Hippocampus kuda. Taxonomy (NCBI): domain Eukaryota; kingdom Metazoa; phylum Chordata; class Actinopteri; order Syngnathiformes; family Syngnathidae; genus Hippocampus; species Hippocampus kuda. The sequence goes on from CAAKHF010022011.1 coordinate 8,580, forward strand.
TGAACATGGAAATAAAACAGCAACTCGTGTGAGAAAAGGTGAACTCCATCCATCCTTAATTTCCTCCAGTCGTCCAGGGATAGACAACGGACTGGTCGCCGGGCAATGTCTGGGCACATACAGACAAACAAATGAGGGGCTGCCAATCAGTCACAAATTAAGAAACAAGCATTCACATTCATACCTGAAGAAAATTTCAAGTCTTCAACCCAGTAGGTAAAAATCCACACAGGTAGGCCGCTGTGGAGATTCAAACCCAGAATTTCTGACTGTTGCTGACGTGGTAACCCACTAGGGCAAATGCCACCTCAGTTTGATGATCCCTAAAAGGATGTACTTCATCCCAATGAAAAGAGGTGGATCCTTGAAGTGACTTTTCAGTTAGAAATGTTTAATTTGTTGATTGCAATTAAGAAAAACAATAGCGTTGTCCTGGCTGTATGTGACAGCATTTTACAATACTGGCACTACAAGGGGCGGCGTTTGATACCAAAAAGAAAAACCAAACAAATTGTGCAACACGACAAAATAATACATCCAAAGTGGTGAACCCCTGTGCAGAATTAAAACAGAAACACATGAAAGGTAATTCGTGCTAAAAACATTGAATTGTTAAGTCCGAGATCCTTCATTGCGTCCACAGAAATGTGTTTGATGGAAATGTTTAGGAACAAGTAGAGTACAGTGAACCTCCAAAACATACAAAAAAAAAAAAATCCGATGGCGACTGGCAACCCTGAAAAAGGGTTACAATTACCTACAGATGCCACAAGATGGCGACAGAGCACACTTCACTATAAATGACGTTCTTCAACTTCAACATTCAGTGGTACCTTATTTTACAATTTTTTTTTTCTGGCAGGTCACTCCGCCACGAGATGGCAACAGCAAATTTCACAACATCCGGCCACAGTCAGTTCACAGGGTTATTTCGCAGTAAATGTACATGTAGGCATCTCTTGTTCTGTGGTGTTTATATATATTTTTTAATTGTTTTTGCCAAATTTATTGTTTCTAACCATGGGTTCTAAGCGAGTGCTGAGAAGAGGTAGTGGATATTGCCCCATTAAATTAAAGCTTGAAATCATGCTGAAATTCATTGAGTGACTCCGCACTGACCCGTTGGGATACATTCCAGCCACCAGGCTGCATTTTTCACTTTGCAGAGACATTTAAGTGAAGCTGTCAACGAAATATTTTTTTTTACATTCTATATTGTTATTCAGTACAACATTGAGTAGTGCTATTTTTCTCATAAATAAAAAAATATTACCCAAAAAAACAAAAAAAAAAAACGTGGCTCTCTTGGTTGCGGGGGTGGGTCGTGGGGTGAAAGAAATTTAAGGCATTTCTAATTAATTCAATAAGGAAAGCTTATCTGAGTATGTTAAAGCGTGACAAGTTATCAGAGTAAAACGCAAACTGTTTTAATGTGATAACGATTTTTCCGTTGTGGCAGCAATACACTTCTTTGATAGGGAGGGAGACCTAGTGCAGAGAGAAAAAAAAATCCCAAACAAAATTTATAAACAAAAAAACTAACAAAAAAAAATGCATCGAGTAAATTTCAAAAAAAATGTTAAGGTTTATGAGAGTTATGTGCCCGCCCCAAAAAATGCAAATATGTGGGGGTTCACTGTATTCTCTGGGAAGAGACAGTCTAGTAGATCTCGGTCTAGGTGCGAAATCAAGAGCTGCAGTAACACAGGAACGATCCACAAAGAGTGGACATGACAAACTTCGTGCGCACCAAAGGCAAAGTGGATCCCTCTCATAGTTGCATATGCGTAGATTAGTGCACAACAAACAGTCAGTTGTGTGGTTTGCGTGCACAGGATGGAGCAGCAAAGTGGACGTCAGCGAGAATGTGCGCTCGGGACTCGAAACCTCGCGGCGCATGGCCGGGTGCTGCCGTCAACACCTGAGAGAAAGAGCGAGAGAATCCACAGACGCCTGTGTGCTAAATCCTGCCGGCCGTTTGTTGACTTCCCAAAAAGACCACAAAAAAAAAAAAATCCAAGTGTGTGCAGAGTGTCTCAGTCGCTTCTTTTCACGTTGTCCTGCTTGTTGTGCACCTTTTGGTGGACCACTTTTAACGTGGTCAGGAAGTTACCCAGGAACAGGACCAGGAATGTAAGAGCCAGCATGAACACCTGAAACATAAATTCAGGAAGATTGAGGCAAAAACAAAAAACACATTAATTGGGCCCCTTTGTTTGGAAAAACAAATTCGCTGTTCATCCCCTCGACACTGAATTTAGTTCAAATTTCTACTATGACACACACACAAAATTGGATGGACACGTTCATCCTAAAAAGAAGCATGGTAGAGTCTCAAGGACCCATGGCCCGAAAATTGAACAGGAAGTTGACCATTTTGGTTTGAAGTTAGGAAAATTAGCCCGTCACGGCTGGTTATCCATCGACGCAATATTGGGTCTATCATCAGACGTCGCATGAAAAAAATCTCAAGGACCCGTCCCAAAAATGAAACAAAGTCTGCCATTTTGGGAAAAATTTCAGCATCCTTGGGCTTTTGACAAACTAGGCATAGGGAATGGTCACAAATGAGCCCCGATCGGAAGCGGGCGTGAGCAGTGAAGTGAAAAGTAAGCCTCACCTGCCACTCCTTGCAGTCGTCGTGTCCCGCCAAGGAAAACAAGGTCACCGAATTATACAGCTGCCAAAACTGAAATAAAAAAAAGGTGCAAATGTCATGTCCTTTCAGTCAGGTGATTATGGTATTAAAAAAAAAAAAAAAAAAGCTGACTCACATGGCCGAAAAAAAGAAAGGGCAAAAGAAAAGTGAGGCCTCTCCACATCCACGACTGAAATCCCTCTGCAGAGACACAAACCATCATTAGTGCTTGTGTTGTAATGTCACCAGTTGCCTAAATCTTCAACCTTTGCTCTATTTCTTTTTTTTTTTATTATTATTATTATTCCCACTCACCCACTGTGAGGTCCAGCTGATTCCTCTCCCCCAAAGCTCGCAGCCTGTACAAGCAGCCACTCTGATAGTAGTATTGGAGGAACTGCACAAAACCTGCAGCGTTGTACAACGTTGGGTAAATGAAGTATGGCATGCGTCCGACTAAAGACCAGTTTAGTGCTGCTATATTAACTTTGGCTCAACATGCATATTGGACATGAATTAAAATTCTAGAATTGCAGTTTGATTTTGCTTTTATGTACAAAACATTTTAGCACATATGTTTTTTGTTTTTTTTTCCACACAATAACAACAACAGCAGCCAACCAAAGAGGACATTGTACAGAATGCCCTAAAATGTAGTGTTGAATCATTAACGCAGTCAAAAAAAAAAAACAACACTTACTCTGATAGATGGAGAAAGCCAGGAACTGATTTCGGAACCTCTGATACATGGGCCCCTCTGGCCTGTGACGAAATGTGATCACGACAAAGTCAAGTCAACACACATAGTATGCAAAAGACACCTTACCTAATATTTTGCAAGAAACTCTCTAAGGTTGAACATAATCAATTCTTGGACCTCAGACTTGGATTTCACATCCCCCCTACCCCCCATATGAAATAATGGAGATTGCCACTCCCCCTCAAAAAAATTCAAAACCTTACAATCTACTTTCAGTACGATTCTTGAAGAGCATTTCACCTAGTATCCATTTTATTATTGTTGTTTACCTTCTTCGGGTAATGTAGTGGTACACACTGATGCCTTGCACTGAAACAAATTGTACAACTTATAGAGGTTGCGCAATATTGATGCAAATACTCACCAGGTCAGCATGACACCAGACAGAAAAGTGGACACATAATGGTGAGACACCCACCAACCTTTAATCCTGACGCACAAAAACACACCAGTTATACGTTTATCAAGCTCCAAGAACAATCGAGTCGCATGGCATTGAACTAACCTGGACCCGTTGGTCATGAGGATGCTTTCCCTTATCGTCAATGTGCAATAGTACCACACCAGCAAAAAGTTGAAAATTTCATCTGTGACGCTGTCATAATCATTTTTCAAAAAACATGTTATTTTTGGAACATGGAAGCACATAGAAATGGATTACAGGCAGAACTTGGGGGGGCGGGGAGTGTTGAATGTCATTATTTTTGTTTTATGTGGTTAAAAAAAAAAGGCAAAAATATGCAATAAAATTGGCCAATTTTTGCTGATGACCAAAAAAAAAAGCCAATATTAGCTGATTAAATACTTTTAAGATAAAAAATAAATTAATTGTTGTGTATACCAGGACCATCGCATCATTATCGGTACTCAACATTAATGCTAAATATCAAAAGCATGTCATCCCTTGTACTCACCGATAGTTGAGGAAAAAGAGGCACGTGATGGCCCCCAACAAGAGGATAATGGTCATGTACAGCTTGAACTTTTCGTACTCGTCCTTGTAGGCGAACCTATATGAAATATCAAGGATAGAAGATGATTACGCCAAGCTGCAACATCCAGCCGTGGGGAGCCGAGCGAGCGGGAGAAGTGAGGTTCGTACTTGGCCTGGTTGCTGAGGAGCGTCACGTTCACGTTGCCCAGGACCAAGTTCAGATACAGTCTGACAGACAAAAAAAAAAGATCGCTTGAGTGACTTGATGGTTACCTCCACCAAGGAGGTTTTCATCATTATGTGTGAAAAATGTATCGCATACATGAAATGGTATTAGAAGACTAACCAATGGATATCTGAACACAAACGGCGCAGCAACTCATGGCAACACACACCAAGAAACCGACAATATTCAGACATGCTTTTTTTTCTCTTTCATAGATATTGCTGTATCTCGCCGAGCCTCTTACAGTAGTTGTGAGACTGTTCTTCTTCATTTGTGTCTGCATTACTGTAAAATACAGCGCCCTGGTGATGTCTAACTACCGGTATGTGATTGCTCTTTGTTTTTATGAAGTACAATATTATAGAGTAGTAATTTTCTTCCTAAAAACACAAAATATTTTATTGGTTGATCAAGGCACCGCTGAATGTGAACCTTTTTTTTAATAGAATTCTATTTTGACTTAAATTCAAGGATCCGTCAATCTATTATCCTAGCCACTGATCCTCACGAGTGTTGCGGGCGTGTTGGAGCCTATCGCAGCTGTCGTCAGAGAGTAGGCGGGTACACCCTGAACTGGTGCCATGTGACAATTTAGGGTGTTCAATTCATAGACGAGGTTGGCATTACATTTTGTTCCCTTGAATGAATGATGAATGTGGACAAATGTGTAAGCCTTGGCAAAGGTCCCGAAGGCACTGACCCGTTTTTCTTTGGTAAATATGCTTCCATGTCAAAGAATACGTTCTCTTTCTCTTTGATTTGGCTTTGGATGTCCGCAACCACTTGCTTCTGTTTTTCATCGCAGCCTTGCACACATCTGCAAGAAAAACAGAAACAGAAACACACACACACACACAAACAAAATATACATGAGTGATTTGATGGGCTTTCATTCACCTGGTCAACAAATTTTCTTACTTGGTTAAGCTGCATTGGAGGTCTTTCAGACATTTCCTTTGTTTTCCGATGGCACTGCTGCATGTGAGCTGAAGATTTGTCAGCTCCTCCAGTTTTTGCCTGTACAGTTTGTGAGTTTCCTGTAATTGTACACAACGCACATTTTAGAATGTGGTGGGAAGGACTGTGGAGTTCAAACCCACGACCACTCAGCTGTGATGCAGACCATCTAGCCACTTGTTAGATAAAGCCATTTAAAAAGCCGGATAACGAATTGCATACTGCTTTCCATGAAATGAAATACCACCATGGCAATATCACTTGCATTCTCATTATGTTAATTGAGACTTTAGCAGTTAGCATCCAAAGTACACTTGCTGCCAATTAGCAAGCTGACACGAGCTAGCTTGCGCGTGCTAATGATGCATTCAAAGACCGTGGAAGAATTTACGCTCGGGAAAGAAACAGGTAGGCTACCATATGTCATAAACTTAAAAAAAACGTACAAAATAAGTACGACTGCTACCATTAAGAAAATTAAAGCGTAATTATGTTGTACCATGTGGTTCTATTAGCATAGGGGCTCAAATAAAAACATTACACCGGCGATTCATTTCGCAGCTGCATTCGTCAGCCATGAAGTAGACAAACACCCGGCGACGATTTCAGCTAATTTCCCCGTGAGAACTTGCTCAAAAGTGGCTTTTAATGAGAATGAATGGCGAGCACCGGCTCAGAAGAAGTGAGCACCTCCAGCTCCAGTGCAGTCGTAGCTGTCAGTGTCATCCACCGCACGATTCAGCGGCGTCTAACCCACCGAATAACGATAATATCTATAATGAGGAAAAAAAGAGTGACCTGCAATTGTTGATACTCCTCGTCGATTTCCTTCCACTCCGCCTGGAACTTGGCTATGGACATGGTGCTAGTGTCCAGTAAAGAGGATGAGCAGCAGTGAGAACGAAAAGGGGGGAGGGGGGAGAGTGAGAGAGAAAGAAAGAAAGAGAGAAAGAAAGAGAGAGAGAAACTCCACATAGGATGACTGTCCACTCGGGCGCGCTTTCATTGGACAGTACTGCGCATGCACATATTGCGATGCAAGAGGTTTTGCGCATGCGCACATCCTCGTGTCACAAGAAACTTGTCATATCAATAAACTCACCTGAACCTGAAAACAAAATCGTGACTAAAATACACACACTGACTTTTAAAAATAGATATGAATCTAGGTATTAACCCCCCCCCATAAAATTAGAAACAAACTATTCACGCGATTCTGTTGCTAAGATACAATGAATCTCCTGTCGGTTCCAAACAAGCTTGCAGAGATTTTTCAGCGGGGAAAAAGGGGTTTATCAAGGTACAATTTGTTGTTGATTTGACTTATTCGGAGACAAAAATCAGCTGTAGGTGGCGCGGTGAAATAATGATTTGCACATCTGCCTCACATTAATGAAGTTCTGCGTTCAGATTTGTGGAGATTGCATGTATTTCGTGTACTGTACTTGAGTGTTGTTTTCTCCGAAAAAAAAAAAAACATGCTTGTTCGGTTCATTGAGGACTGAGTTTTTCCTCGGTGTGAATGTTAAACTTTATTGGACACTTGATTTTAAAAAGAAACGTATATTTTTCTTTACTTTATTCTAAAAGTAACGAAATTAGATTACAAGTTCCAATCGACAGATGCTGACAGTCCCGTTTAACATAAAATTGATTACAGAGTAACTGCAGTCTGATTACACCACAGAGAAAAGTAACAGATTAATCGTTGGAAGTTTTAGAGTACAGTATGCGTTACGTTCTAACCCGTTACTGGTGTCATTGCTAATAACCAGTTCGGAGCCAAAATGCATTTATCTTCTTTTGCTTGAGAAACATAGTTGAGTTGAGTCGAGAATATAGACCAAAATTGCCGATTTCCGATCAAATCGCACCGTTATTATCAGATCAATGATGTTATTTCTGCAGCAAATTCTGTTTTGGTGCGAGGATGCCATTCCTGAAAGCAGCTCGAAGGACTCCGACACGTTCAGCCGTGCTGGAAAATAAATCGAACAAATGCGGGAAACATGCTTCTGTTTTCTCTGCCAACGGAGACGAATACACCGGCGAGTGGCTCAACAACAACAAGCACGGTGGGTGTAACACGTGACAGGAAGAACAAAAAAAGTTAACAACACTGATGGACATTATTTGCTAATATTCAAGGGAGAGGAATTCAGGTGTGGAAGAAGTCCGGGGCCATTTACAACGGCGAGTGGAAGATGGGAAAACGTGACGGATACGGCACATATAGTGTACTTCTACCGAACACGAAGACGTATGCAAAGAAGTACTGTGGTGAATGGAAAAATGGGAAAAAGCATGTACGTAATGCGTACTGTTATGATACAACAACATTATTAGGCCGTCTGTGACATACAGGCAGATGTTTTTTTCTCACTTTCAGTCCATTCATTGTTTTGTGAGGAAGTCCTAAAATACGGCGCACTTCTTTCCTTAGGGTCACGGGATATACTTTTACAACAGTTGTTCAGCGTATGAGGGCCAGTGGAGCGAGGACCAGCGTAGTGGTTTTGGACGAATGCTCTTTGAAAACGGAGATGTCTACGAGGGAGAGTGGATAAAGGATAACGAGCATGGTCTCGGTCTCTGTCGCTATGGTAACACTGCTTTCTTCCATGAAAAAAGTGCAGTGGACCTAGAAAGTGGAACATCCCAAAAGTTGCACAATATAGGGAAGAGGAAAAGTGCGGGGATAACCGTAAAATAAGAAATGGAACAAAATGTGACATTGGCACATTAAAAATATACTCCAGTACACAACACACATTGATACCTGCAATAGCTATAAATCACCACAAGGGGGCAGTATCAGTCTTGCTGGCTTGTCAGGTGGATTGTGTTTCACTTTGGAGGTTTCACTGCACATCCCAAGGCGAAGATCACATCTTTTCCAATTTTGACTCCCGTCCGTCTGTCTCAAGCAAACGGGAACTGGTACGAAGGTTCCTGGAGAGACGGCAAGAAATGCGGGAATGGAAAGTTTTACTACTGTGACAAAGGGCAGCTGTACGAGGGCCTCTGGGTGCGAGGGGAACCCAAATGTGGAACCCTGGCGGACTGGGGGGGAGACCACGAACGCTGTCCAATTCCACTGGTACGTTGCGGACAGAAATGTCACAACTGACTTGTAGTATGCACTACTTCTTGATCCAGGGAGTAATTTAACAGTACACTTAGATACAATTGGTGTAATCTTACAAAGTAACATTTAACCCTTGTAATCTGAATGTACACCATTTATTTCCTCTTAGGTAATGCTAGTGGATGTGCAGATGGTTCTACAAGAAGCCCAGCTGGTTCACCTTGATTGATGAAATCTACTCAATTGTATGTCTTTCTCGTCTAGTGATAATTATAAAAGCCACCGAAGCCACCAGGCGCGTACCACGGGTGCTTTATTATTTCTTGGTGCTCAAAATCAACTGTAAGACATTTACAGTACATTGGTCACACTCACTTGGTATTACTCATTGGTATTACTGTTTCTCATGAAAAACACACACCACTTTCTTTCATCTTGGGTATTAAAAAAATTAATTAAATCTCACTGCATGCAGGAGTCCAGTGCACAAGGTGGGGCTCACTCCCAAGAGGTAAAGGTACCTTTTTTTTTTTTTCAGCTTGACTCGCCAGTTGAAATGCACATATGCAACGCGTTAAATTCAGTCAAGTGATCAAAATGATGACAGTTTAAATCAAAGTAATTACCACAAATGATAATTGATAAACAGCAGGCAAGACACAAGAGGGCTCAAGTGATAAAAAAAAAAAAATCGAACATTGACAGTTAAGACTTTTGTGATTTCAAGCATCATGCGATATGCCGTCTTTACATTGTTCAAATAATAGCAAAATAAACATCACAATACACTCAGGAGGTAATGACGTTTTTTGAAGAGGAACGACAATGTCACGAGTTGGGTACACACATCCTGATCATCGGGCCAAATTTGAGCATTTAAATGGTAAACCTGTTTATTATTTACAATTGCAAATCCTAATGTGTGTTGTCATCAAGTTGAGGGTAGGAGACTCACGAGGGTTACACACCACACACGAGCAGCCAATCGGGCCACATTTTAGCCCCCCGCAATCAAATCCAGAAAACGTGGTTTATCGGAAGTCTGAAAGCAGGTTGCAAACAGGACTTAGTCAACATTTACGGCGGCCAATTCCTTCATGTGTGGCCAATATGCGGTTTAGTGGAGGAGACTCTAAGCCGGGGACACACATAATGACAACCGGGCCAAATTTGCACATTCTTCACTGCCAATCTCAGCAAAGGCCCGATAATCAAGTGTCTCAAAGATGATCCTCAACGATGATCTTGGAAAGACGATCCTCGCCGATTATCTCGTGATGCGAGTTTTTTTGGAGCGTGTGTCAGTGGTGCGCATCACACACATATACACACGATAGGCGCAGTAAAGCACAGCAGGTGCTGATTTTTTTTGTTATTTTTATCCGTGACCTCCTGACGGCTCTCTCACGTACATCTTAAGGGAAATGTGAGCTTGGCGAATGCAAAATGGACTCGCCTCTATTGTCCAGCTGGTTCTGCAGCCTGGTGAGGTTGGAGAGCTCCTCCAGCTCCTGGAACTGTCTGTCTGTCTTGTGGCTGACCAGCGAGCGGTAGAAATGGACGGCAAACACGATAAACACCAACCCGAAGGGGACCATGATGGACGTGGAGGTGATGGCGGCGGCCACGCCCGCAGACACCGTGTTGTTCCCGGCTTTGCTGGGTTTGACGGGCAAAAACTTGACCCAGCAGAGGAGCACCACCTCAGCCAGGAAGAGGAGTGTCCCGATGACAGTGGAGAAGGCCCAGGCCAACTCGATGTGGCGGTGCATGCGCTCGTGCGGCGACTCGCTCACCGAATTGATGTTGTGCACGTTGCTGACCGCCTCGATGTTGGGCAGGATGCATGTGCTGACCATCAGAGCGAAAAGGTGCACGGCCACCAGTACGGTGGTGCACGCGCTGAAGGCGATCAGCAGGGTGGGAGGATAGGGGTAGCTGTTGTCCAGCTGTACCTCCACCATGGCCACCTGAACATGTAGACAGAACCCAAGTAAGCTTGGGGAAACTTCAGAATGAGATGCAAATCACTTCTCTATTATGCTTAAGGTTTTTTTTTAGGGTTGTTAAAAAAATGGTGGGACTCAAAGTGGGCGTGTTGCCCATCCCTGGTCTATATAGTGTACTCGCAGTGTGTGAAGTAGCTGAAAAGTTTCAATCTTAAATTTACCATCTACATTGGTCTATTTTCACTGACATTTTCCAGAGACAGGGGATTTTATAAGATTACTGCAAGGATAAAAGAAACATGAACTATGAACTTGCAAATAGATCTGATGCATTTAGTGACTAAGCATGACAATGACAACATTTTGTTTCATAATTGAATCGGTAAATAAACACTATTGTGTGATATGTAAGGGATTTTAAGACATCACCATAGCGAATCCGGAGAGCAGAGCGGAGGTTCGGCTGGAAGCTTTGAGTTTAGCCCGGCTCAGGTAGAGCTTCCTCCAGGACAAAGCTTGCAGGGAATGCTCGCTGATGCTCATATTGCGCATTGAGAACACAGCACGCAACCGGCTCGTTACTCTTCCGAACAGCAGTTAACGATGAGCAAACTCCATGTAGCTGGGACAGAAATAAACATTGGCTAATTGCATATTACAGGAACGTTGTTTTCTGTCAGCTGTCTCGTGCCGCTATACAGTCATACGTTACCCACAAGTCTTTGCGAACATCGTAGGCGACATCCACGATAGAACTGTCATTTGTAATTTATTTTTTGGGGGTGAGGGCGGGGGGCCATTAACAAAGTTATTGCTAAACATAATGGCGAAAAGGTTAATGAAACGGTGAAAAAACAGATTTCTTGTCATTTTCTGTCAGAGACAATCAGTGTCACCTGACTCTGGCATCCTCACTCAGCCAATGGGGAGCACGTTTACACTATCCCGGAAGTATCTCCTCACTCAGCCAATAGATAGACCGCTCGCACTATCCCGGAATTATCTCCTACCCCCAGCACATACACCTACACACATATAATTAATTAATTTATATATTTTATACATATATATATGTATATGTGTATATATATATAGATATATATCTATCTATATATATCTATCTATATATATCTATCTATATATATCTATATATATATTACACACACACACAGAGAGAGAGAGAGAGAGAGAGAGAGAGAGAGAGAGAGAGAGAGAGAGAGAGAGAGAGAGCGAGACAGAGAAATTGTGAGAATTTCTTTTGTGTACATTTCATAAGATTAAAGGGAGCCTGAGTCATCCTGCACGGTGTCTCATTTATTTGGCATTTGATTAGACGTACAGTACATCTAGTTGAGAAAAAACGCCTGCTATACAAACAAGAGCATTGCTCCATTTCAAGGCTACCAAAGAATCAAAACAAAATACATTAAAAAGGAAGAAAAATAAAAACTCAATCAAATTAAAGAAGGGGAGGGGGGAAACTACGCTGCCCGCATCCAGAGAAACCAGGGTGGTGTTGGAAAACAGGAAAAACTGTCCCAGCATGCCTGCAGAAGTAGCAACACACGTAACATTGTGGGAGCGTGGGGTTGGAAAAGAAAGAGTTTATAATTTATTCACTAAACACTAATTTGTGGCCACAAATTATAAAGTGCACACAAAATACAAAAGAACTGTAATGATCATTCCTGGACACTTAGTTCAGTAAAATGAGCGCGCCCTCATTACAAAGGAGAGGATGTGCAGTTCATAACCCGGGCACGATCCATTTGTTTACCCAGATGTGCCAGTTGCTCACGGGAGTCAAGAAATTTGTATTTTGGGTCCATGATACTTTTTCATGGTTACAAATTTAAATTTAGGAATTGTGTGTGTCCCCCAATTCATGTCTGGGGCCCGGTACAAAAAATGAGACTTCAAAGAACATAAAAAGAAAACACATGCACTCCACTGAGGGATTGTCACGGCCCAAAACTAAATGGTGTGGAAAACAAGCACATCACCAGAAATGGATGATGGGCAGATGATTGTCTACCCCCCCCCCCCCCCCCCAAAAAAAAAAAGAA
>CAAKHF010022011.1:21217-34790 GCA_901007745.1 Hippocampus kuda
TTTGTCTCCCCCCCCCCCCCCCCAAAAAAAGATGATGATCAAGCAAGCGAGAGGAAGTTGGGTGGTTAAAAAAAATTTGATTTGGGGGGAATTAAACATGTCGTTTGCGCAAAAGTTGGATAATTGCCCGAAAAAAAAGTAATTTTACCACAAAAATTCATATAATTTAATAATCTAATAAAGGTTTTCTTATCTTATCTTATCTTATAATGGGGGAAAAATACAATTTGATGTGTAAATATTTGTAATGCAGCTGTAATTTCAACACAAAAAAATTTATGGGGAATAAACTTGTGGGGGGAAAATATGATTTTGTATGGTTAATAAAATGATGGTTCATACCCACAAGAAAAAAATGTTTGAAAATATCATTATATGGTAATTCATCATCTATCATTTTTTTATGTGGAAAAAAGTTCACATTTTTCCATAATGAAGTTGATGATGGGGACCAACAGGGAGATGATTGTTGACCCAAAAGTGTCCATCAGGAAGAAGGTGGGGGAAATTTTGTCTGAATGATGATTTGGGTAGAATTCAATACAGTATTTTCATTTTCTCGATGCGTTCAGGTTCCATCTACATCAACCATTCATTTGTCGAAAACCATAGAAAATGATGCGTAAAATATACGTACCGTGTTGCAAAATCCATACAGTGCAAGATTGAATAGAGTCGAAGCAGGAGCACGATGGCGTTAGCTCAGGTGAGACGTTCACCTACCCAAGGGGCTTATTTACATCCTGGAGGCGGGAGTTGGGGGTGTGTGGACCAATGAGATCAGTAAAAATGCAGCCTTAAATTAGTGTTCTTTATACACAAACAGTCCTGTCTGTCTGTCTGTCTGTCTTAGACGGCCGTGCTGAGGCAGGACGGCGAGGCACAGTCGGACGGCGTTGCGGTGCCCAGGGCGGCCGGGCCGTCCGTGGTGGGGGTGTCGGGTCCCACCAGGAGCGTGCTGCTGTCTACCGAGTCCTCCCGGGCCTGGGAGACCGTTGCAGGGCTTGAGGCGGCAGGGGCGTCGAGGGCCTGCTGTAGCCCGTCCACCGCAGTGGTCACGTGGTGGCCCGGCAACACTGGAATGCCGCTGTGTCCTATGGGGGGCAGGCACATGTTAAGGGTGGTCCCCATAGCACCATCTTAAGCCTCTTCATTTAATCGTCGACCTGTTTTAACTTGCAAAAATGGCAGAAATTCTTCAAACACTCTTTTTTTGAATACATCTGTATCCTGATGAAAATGTCTTTTGCAATTTCAACAACACAAAACCCCTTAATCTCAACCAGTGGAACCCCATTAAGATCAGAAAACACCTCAGACTGGATTTGCCCAAAATAGCCAATTATCCTGCTTTTTGATTATAGGCATGTCTATCACTTTTTCGTACATCCCGTTATGGTACACGTGTCTAAACAAATTTTGTGTCGATTTGTGAAGCTTGTGTCACAGGATAATTTTGCAGGAATGGCCAAATGGTAAAAATGGTGCCGAGTGTTATTCAACGGATTTGAGTCAATGACCAAATACAACCTAAAGTAGCAACTTCAAATCAAACAGTGGACTTTTTGTTTCATTTCAGTCACGAGTCCTTGAGACATTTTCAAAAATGACACGTGTTGGGGGCTACCGTAATCCCTGGCTAAAACAACAACAAAATGGCCAACTTCTTGGTCAATTTTGAGACTGGATCCTTGAGACTTTTGAAATAATTTAAAGTTGGTGTGTCACATTTCGCCCGAGACTACTTATGTAAGACTCCATGCAAAAATGCATGAAGCTAAGTCAACAACAAGTTTGAGTATGCGACTGTTGCTTGTTTGTGTGGTCTTACTGAGGTCCACGTAGAGGAGACTGTCGGGGTTGATGGAGGCCTCGTAGGGAGGCGGGGGGTCGTCGGGGTGCTGGATGTCAGGGTACTTGTAAGCGGCATAGGGAGGTGGGGGCTCCTGGAAGTGGAAGGCGCCTCCTTCGCCATCATCGGACAGATGCAGCGGCGTGAGCCCCGTGCCGAATGTGTCTGGGCCGTAGTCGAAGCCCGGAACGCGTCTGCCCAGGTTGAAGTGATGCACTGTCAAATACACACACACGCACACACATCACTTATTACATTCAAGCAAAAGTTTATAATGAGTGTAATATGATCAATGCTATTTTCAGCAGGTCTATGGCATTTCACGTTATGTCAGTAACAACAACGCAAATTTCTTCACCCCTCATATAGTGTTTCACATTACGCTGTATGTTGCCATTAAGCAAGAGGACTTTTGTTAGACAATATTAGATGGTTTTCTTGAATATTTTTGTGTTCAAATATCCGTTTGATTTTTTCTTTTGTTTCCTGTGTCAGTTTTCGAGGGTTTCCATTTGCTTTGATTAAAATGACCGCCGCAAGCTCTGTGTGAGCATATGCAGGTACTACATGCATGTTTTAGTGCTCACAGTTTCCTCCGATGAGCGTTTCGATGCGCTCACGTCGTCGCTGTCGAAGACGATGCACCATGAAGAGCAGCAGGGACAGGATAAGGAAGGAGGAGATGCAACTGACGATCAGACGCATGCCGCTGGCCATAGAGTCAAACAGGCTGCTTCCATCTGAGACCAACAGGGAGCATTACAACACAAAAAAAAATCCTTGCAAGTCTGATTAAGTTATTTAAAAAAAAAAAAAGAAAATCTAACATGTTTTGCCCAACTTGTGCTGTGTTACCTGGATCGAGACAGGTGAACTTGCAGCACTCCTTGGGGTCCTTGCGGAAGTGCTGGCACCCCTGCGGCCTCTCGCAGAGCGCGGCCACGCACATCTCGGGCTCGCCGTCGTGACACGTGCAGCTCAGGCATGGGTCGTCGCCTTTGGGTGTGAAGTAGTAGCCCTCGCCCACCACGTTATCCTTGATGTCCACGCACGTTTGCTCTGTGGCAAAACAAAAAAAAGTAGTGATGTTAAGAGGCGTGTCCAGGCTTTGAAGCGTGTATCGAATAATGAAGCACTCTGCTCATGGTGTTATTATTATTATTTTTTTTTGCCGGTTACGTACTGCGTTTGCAGAGGAAGGGAAACTTCTTGTCGCAGTTCTCGGCATGCCAGCTGTGCAGGCCGCGCTCATTCATGCTCTTCAGCTGGAAACGCTGCAGCTGGGCGCAGAAAACATTGTCCTGATTGGCCTCGCCCAGGTTGGGGAGGCCGTCGGGCGGTAGGAACACCTGCACGGGGCCTGTAAAATCAATAAATCAATCAATAACAAATACACTTGCTTTTGTTAGAAACTGGGCAAAAGAAAGGACCTTCTGTTCAATAGTTCTGGACAGAAAAGTATTTTCATTATAATCAAAATATTTGTTGGAAACTTAATGACGCAAGTAGCTCACTAATTGTATATGTCAATAATTCTCCATAATACCATTTAAGAAAATCAGAGTGAATAATTTCTGTCAGCTTTTTTGGGGGGCCTGGTCCATGTGTCTGATTTCAAAGTCAAAAGTTGAACAAGCGGGTGTTCCCATTACCATTATAAACCACCTCCCAGTGGCCCTCCACAGAGTGGTTCTGGTTGGTGATCACATACTGGTAGCCCACCCAGAACCTGCAGGACAAACACAGGCAACTTACACTTTTGCAACAGACAATTGGTTGGACTTTTGACATGACGGGGGTATCAAAATGGGTATAGGGTGCCAGTCGCCAGTCTCTTTTAATACCTGGCAGAGGCAGCCAATGTTCGCAGAAGCGATAGTTGACAAACAAGCAGTGACATGGTACAGAGGAAAAGGAAAGCATGGTTGCCCTGGCTAGCATTAGCGCTTCTGTACACAACTCTGCCTCATCGAAAAAAAAAAAAGGGTTACGAGTGCCCATGGATCAACGTGAACTGAACTGAAACAGTCGAACAAAACACCCCCCCCCCCATCCCCAAAAAAAAGTGTGTTAGTGTGCGAGTGCCGACTTTCACAGCGACAAACGAGACACTCGGGAGATGGAAGAAGCACCACGAAAGAATGTTGATGATGTGTGTAACCAAAGACGCATGCAAATGACCATTTATCGAGTCCGGACAAGAAATATCGTGTCCATTTTATTCAAAGGACGATAACTGATTGTAGCAATTATCGCGACAGGCCTAATTACAATGACAGCATTTTTTTCTTGTCCGCCACTCACTTGCACTGGTCTCTGAGCTTGCACACTTCGTCGTCAAAGTCCACCTCAATCTTGAGGATGAACTGCAGCTCCTCGTCGGTGACAAAGGTGGCCAGGGAACCGTCCACTTTCTGGCACGTGTCGGCCGCCTGCCAGTAGTCCTCGTTGTGCAAATACACCTTGTAGCAGCTGGCCGTCTTCTCGTAGTGGTGCCACCCGCTCGGGCATTTCTCTGGTCAGACACAAGCGTGTGAGTGAGAACGTATGTGAGAAGAATGCATTCAGTGATTGTTTTTATTTTATTTTTTTTAATTTAACAAAAGGGACACTCACTATTGAAGCGCACAGGCTGAGCCACGCCAATGACATCCTCCACGTGGTCGTAACCCCGACCGAAACGAAACCGTTCTTCCTTTATGGCTGCAAAACAAACAAATAATTTTTTTTTTTCCAATTTAGTGTTCAATCAGCCTGCCGTGCATGGTTTTGGAATGTAGGAGGGAAACGGTGTACACCAAATAGTGAAACACTACACCTCACTTGTGAGACAGCGAATGCGAGAAAGTACTCACGGGGACAGTCCATCTCATCGCTCTGGTCCTCACAGGCCGTCCAGCCGTCACACTGCCAGGTTATGGGGATACATTGCATCTTCCCACTGCGGCAGGCAAACTGCCCGGGGCTGCAGCGCTGCTCTGAAACACACAAATAAAAAAAATAAAAATTCACGTGAGCACAACTGAAGGAAATACTGCACTTGAAGACCAGTGGTGCGGAAAATTTGATGGTAAATGCCGGGTCGAAATAAAAGTGAAAAGGCAGAATGGAAAAAATAAATTCATAAAAAAAACAACAAAAAAACTATCGAGCCTGAAGCAATCATGGGGCTCTTGAGTTCTATGGCGAGTCATCAAACTTTGCTGCCATGCTCCTGTGCCCAGAGCAAATGATCAAAATATGAGCATTTCACAATTTTATGTAATTCATCTCTGAGCGCTTTGTCATTTTAGCACCCCTGGACACGGCAAAATGGATTCTTGAAAGCAAAATGGCAGACTTCATGTATTCTTTTTTTTTTGCAGTCTACTCATGATCAACACGCCGAGCAAATTTCATGTTGCAACGTGATATTGGCTTCTGGAGCTGATTTTTCAAGGAATTTTAAGAGTCGCTATTGAGCCAATTTTCAAAGGGTGTGACCATGACGGCAAAAATAAGCCCAAAATCAGCACTGCAAAAAACAGCAGACTTCCTGTGTCTTTTTTTGGGGAAAGGTTTCTTCAGACTTTTTTTTTTTCGTCAGCCTCCTCGTGATAGACAAGCCTATCAAATTTAATTTGATCATGTGACAATGGCTTTGGGGGATACATTTCCAAAGAGCTATCTGGAAAAACAATCTCGACAAGTAAGCAGTAAACAGAAAGTAAAAGAAACAACAACCATATTTTGACAAGAGAAGTTCCTCTCCAACGCTTTTGTGGCGTTATCTCCGCAGCGGTGTGGGGGAGGAAGCCGTTCTACAAGGCATGTGGTCAAAAACAAAGCGAGACAACAAACCTGTCGAATAATTTGAACAAGAAGCACCCAAGTGGGAAGCATCAAAATGTGAGCAGAGCTTGCACAGCCGACCCAACTCAAATGTAGTTTTAGGCACTTGAAAGCAACCACCGCTGCAGACAAAACTGCTCATCCTTGGGATATGTTGACAGAAGTAGAATCGATTAGTCATGCAATTTATCCCCCTGGGTCATCGGTTACGATGTATCGGTCGCCGCCGCAAGTTCCCATAACATTAGTCCATGGAGACAAAGGAACACGGCAAAATCTTGTGATAAAGCGGAAAAATCGGCACCCTAAATTTAGACACGCGTGATTTAAAAACCTGTCAGACAGTGCGAAACACCATTTTTACTGACTAAAGGCGAATTACGTGCTAACTACGCCAAGTGACGTTTTTTTGCTTGCTTACCTGACAATAATCTTGCCAGCGCTAGCCGGGCACCTGAAACAAACAGAAACAGTTGAGTCAACTAACAAGCAACTACCTAACACTGACTTACTGTGCGTTGATCGGGTTATTAGTCTACACTCACGATCTCCAACCACAATAATAAATGAAAGTAAGAAAAGTAAAACTTCCCTGACGGCGCCAAAAAAAAAAATCGAGCATTACGACTGCATTGGAAGCGCATATTGGGCTAATCCAGGGGCCATTTTAGCAGCTCGTTTCCACATAATAAGGGCCAATATTAAGATATACAGTGAAACTCCTCTACAACGAAATCATGATTGCAGCAAGAAATTTTTCACAACAGGGGACTTTTCACTATAGCAAATTTATCTCAGATGTAAACAGCGTAGAAAAAAAAGGGAAAGAAATTGCGAACTTTATGATCAGCATTCACTTTCACTTACATCAATTTCTTGCATTATGTCTTTTACTTTGCTTCCTCCATCTTTCATTTTTATCACTTTTATCCTGTCTTCAAGCGTCAAAGCTTTTCTTTTCTTCACTCCTTGGTCTGCAAAGCTCTGTTTTGCAGCCATTTTTTGGCAATGTGACGTCCGTGCAGCGTCTGAAACTAACAATAACAGATACTTCCTGGACTACTGCGTATGTGTAAACCAGTGTGGTGGTTGCTGTTGCCGTTTCCGAACGAAGCAGCATAGGTCGCTGTGGCATGCTGAGGTTGGATTAGACTTTTGTGGAAGGCTTGTTTTCGTTGTAGTGAATCTCGTTGCGAGGCAAGGGCAGAGAGAAGGTTTTCATAGAACGCAACAGGGGGATTTTTCGTTGTAGGGGGAGCAGAAAAGTGGGAATGGTTTTAATGCATGAAGATTTTTTCACACTAGGGTGTATTTTCGCCCATGTAGGTTTCGTTGTAGAGGAGTTTCACTGTAATAATGAATAGTGTACAAAATGCAGTTGCTTCATCTTGTCGAGAATGCAGTTGCTCGTCGCCTCAGCGAGAGAACGCCACATGGCCCAATGCGGAAAACAGATGAGCTGTGATTGGTCGTTACCTCAACCCTGACGACTGTGACATCATTTTCAGTGGACAGTCAGTGGCAAAATGGCCGCCCCTTGAGATGGGATAAAAACGTCTGGATTTTGTTGCTTAATGCGTCAATGTTGAATTCTCGTTGTTTTCGGTGATAGTTTCGTTTGATTGTAAACCACAACTGGGGAGTTGTGACGAATTGTGGATTCGACTTGTGTCTTGCGTAGCTGCTTCGGAGGAGAACAGTTTCCTCTGTACTGAACTGTGCCCACGTACTGGTAACCAAAAACACTGTATCATTTCATTTCTCAAGCAAGATCTCACAGCAGATCTTTCGCCGGGTGCCTTTCAATTGGCTCACTTCCACTGCGGCCAACTTGCCAGCACAAGAAATCAGGTCATCAAAACACCATTCAAAAGTGCGGTTCTCCCTCACCAGGCGGGTCAAGTTTCATTCTCAGCTTCCTGTGCTCAACCGGAGCTTCTTCAACGGCGAGCTTAACACTTAATGCCCGCTAACACCTCGGCGGTGCCAAAAGACACTTTTGGAGGGTGCGCTAAAGAGCACCCTGGCGTCACCGCGGCTTGGGTAGCGCTAAGTGGATTGAGGGTGCATTAGCGAGCAGGCGTCCATTACCTTGGCAAAAAGCTGGTCACCGTAATGAAGAACATTTTGGACCGCAGCGGCCTCATAACTATGTTGGGAAGAAAAAAAAAACTACTAAAAAATCCGAGAATGTTATTTTGTGAATAGGGAACTCGCCAGTAACAATACAATGTAGCGACTTCTATACAACGGTACCTCAATTTAAGAATGAACCGACAGTATCACAGACCACCACATGCTTGCTGCACAAGCAACATGGTGCATTCGGAGTACTTTTACAAGAACTTGCAAATGCACCTCAGAGTTCTGCACATTAATCGGTTTTCTTCAGCTGGAATGTTTTTTATAAGATGATGAGAAACCAAAATTGAAATCATGGTTACATTTCAATACATTGCCCAGCCCTACAATGTGGTAGTACAATTCAGGTGTGAAAATGAAATGCCTATATACTGTACTGCAAACACCTATTTAAAAAAAAAAAAAAGAGCGAATAACAACGTCTATCTCAGAGAGGTGCAAACTGTGAACGATGAACATTGTATATTCATATTCACTGACTCATCGTTTCCACACAAACTAACCCAACCACGACTTAACGAAACCACTTTTGGAGCTCATTTTGGAGCTCAAGAGCGCTCCCCACAAATCTCTTCACGATTTCAGATTTAGACCCAGCAAAGACGTCTTTAAGCAACTTTTCCACGACAGTGACCAACAATCTGGCATTCAATTCAACTTGCGAATAAAAAAAAGGCAGAGGTTTGCAAAACACGGATGTGCAAGGTGGCATGACTTTTTGGAGTGTGGGCGTGACCCAGATTCAAATCAGAGTGTGACAAATGTCACCCAAAATACACAAAAACAAACAGAGCGGACTTGGTGCCAAGGTCGTTGGTTCTGACGAACAAACAAGAAACATTCTCCGAAGCACCTGCAAAACATGACCCAACTATAGATGTAGACTTGGAGTGGACAAACTCCATTTTTGTCATGTTTAAGTTCATTGCAGAACACTGATAGAACTGAAGATTGAATTGCGATTGTGACACACAGGGGCAGTCCTGGCTAGCCTAAAATCCGACATTTGGAACCCTCATTCGGTCTTGAAAGCATATTTTGAAACCGTTTTCTCAAGCCTAATCATTGTTAGTCAATAACCTATTGACGGACTTATTGACAGTAAGACGCATGTGTGTTGCAGTGTTGTGCAAAACTGACTCGTTTCCGCTATTTTTCCGTTTTGCCTCTTACGTGTGATCACATCACGCAGATCCGTTTTGCACTCCTTTCAGAAGAATTAGCTCTGCCTTGTCAAAAACGTTTTTTCTGCATCTACTTTCAGATATGATGCACACTGGAATCTCCTCTGTTGCCTTGTTTTCATGCAGTATTTCGGTGTTGACACGGCGGGATCGTTCATCTTTGGCCACTCCAAAAGTGTGGAAAGCGAGCTGGCGTATTTTTGTCAACCTATGACAAATATTTTTGAGGTTTTTGAGGCATGGGGATGAAGTAACATCAAGAACATGATATGTTGCCCAGATTTGTGCCGCTTAAACTTGAAAGGGTGAGACGCAGGAGGAGCTGTCCACCGGGATAAACCAGCCGTCCGTTGCCAGCGATGGTGCGGGAATCTCCGGTCGCCAAACAAACAACAGGCGGATGGGGGGTCGCACTGCAGAGATGGCTATTCAGGCAATAATCGCAGTCCTTCTCTTTGCAAGCTAAACTCAAAATGCTTCTCTTTGCTTCGGTCCCTACAAAGCCGCACACTGCTTCGCACAGACACTCGATCACAGGCCATTCAATTGTTTTGAATTAGAAACAAGACGACAAAATCTTAGAAGTGCCTTTATGCTTAACATATTGACAAAATGTCAGCTCTCTCTGGTAACATTAATTATTTCCTAGTGTAGAACAACATTTTTTAAATCAGTCTTGCCAATATTTACATGCTGGAGGTTGAGATCAAAGGAGATGCAGGCGTTTTGATGCAGTACCGTGAATCTTCCATGCAAATTAAGAATTAGCTCAAAGCTAACTCAACAGAGGCTAAAAGTGCTTCACGACATTCGATTCGGACTTGCACAAAAATATTGAGAGATATCATAACGTCCCAATAAAACAGCGATAAAAGTTGTAAATATAAGAGAAACAAGTGGTTACGGTCAGAGAAAAGCCGTTTGCGGTTTTGGCCAGCCACGCCACCGCTGCATCGACATCCCGCAGCGGGGTAGAAAAATCACTCGAGCCCGCGGCTCGGATAGGCCTCCCCGCCGTGAACCAGTTTCTGCCTCTTTTCCGGCCGGGTTGAATTTAACTCGAAGCCGCTTACCTGGCCGCGGCGGGTCCGTCAACGTGAGGACAAAGAGCAGAGAGAAGAGGACGAAACTGCCGCTGTCAGCCTTTGGCAACATTTATCCTCCATTCATAGTCATTCCTTTACCCAGAAATGTAAACCATATACAGGAGGGAAGAGAGGAGCTATTGCGGCGGTCGTCGTCCGACCTCGTCCGATATTTATCCAGTTAAACGGTCGCCTCGACGCTGGCCCATCTTGGTGGTTCCGCAGTCAAATGGGAGGTGGCGACGAAAGTAAACGTTGAACGACCATAGTCCTTTAAACGGCAGTGAGGTGGAGGGCGGCGAACATTTGCGTTTGGTTTTGTTGCACATCCAGTCGGCCGTCCTCTCATCAAGATGGCCGCCTCATCCCATCACAACAATCCCAAACACGCAACATCGAGCGGACCAGCCCGGGCCGAGATTCGACTCCAACGTTCGACTCCGACGTTCGACTCCGACGTTCGGCTCAGCCGATCCTGCCCCGCCCCCGCCGATGAGAATCAGTTTTGACACACATTTGAATTAATGCCGTCAATATATAAAATTATTAATGTTACAAGATGGCACCTTAGCACTACTTTTCTATTAGCCATCTTGTGACATTTCAGAATGTTTCAGAAAGAGCACAAAAACAGTACATAGGCAAGCTTTGTCCTGATTGAGGGGAGGTTGAAAAATAATGGTAACACTGTACCAACTTTGCCCCACTGTATTTTAATTAGTAAAATAATGCCGAAGGGAAGACAGAAATAAATTGTCACACGTCAGAAAATTTCTGAACTGCAACATTGAGTAACATGATGACGCGCTTTTGATAACAGTGTTTGGATATGTATGTACTGGTTCTATATCGGTTTGTGTGAACAACACAAATAAATACAAAATGGTCACCACTGTGTAAAATGGCGAAACAACAATGCAAAGCGAATGAATTCCCGACATAGCATAAAGTCCATCAAAAGGTCCTTTAGAAAAAGTCCGAGGCTTTCCGCCTCTTGGGCAGCTCCAGCAGATTGTCAGTGAGGGATGACTCGTCGTGTGCTCCTGGCGTCTTGGCCTTGTCGGGCGTGGGTGTGCCCGAAGGTGTGGCCGGCCCGCCGAATGGGGACTTGCAGCCAATGGCGCGGTGCGAGGGTGACGGTGTGTAGCTGGCCCGCAGAGCTTTATCCGTGTACTTGCTGGACGTGCGGTTGACCAGACGTTGCAGGGCTGGCGTCAGGGCTGGACTCAGGCCTTTTGGAGTCAGGCTGCCACCCCAAAAAAATTTTAATTAAGTATAATACGATCGATTTTGCGCTACTGCAGTTCATCACTTGCATATCTCAAATCATCTTTTCCACTTGAAATGAATGGAAATGCCATTAAATCCATTGTACCACCCCAAAAACCACCAAGGGTTTTGTAGCTTGTCTTTTAATAAGCAAAAAGACACTTTTAAGTGTATTGTACTCTATTTAAACATGCAGGAAATATATCTAAATAGAAAGTAAAGAATAAAACATTTTGTGCTTCATGATCATTAAATGGCCGTTGTACTGCTCTTTCTAGTATGAGGGCTTTGGCCACTGACTTTTTTTTTTAACAATACAGCTGTATTCTAGCAAGATTTTATTCTTGATTAAAAAAAATATATATATTATTGTCTTAAACCATGCCTTATATATTCCCTGAAGATTTAAAAAAAAAAGTTACTTTCTTCTCTGGGGAAAAAATAAATAAATAAGAAAACTCTTCATCTCTTTTTAGCTAAAAAAAACAATAATCCTAAAACTAAGACTTGTACTTAAAAAATAATTTCTTTGGTCACTTTCCACGTCTGATGCATTTAAACAGATGTGAGGCGTTTACCTGGCCAGGTTTTCTGTGACTTTCCTCAGGGCTTCCTGTTTTTTGGCTCGATTTTTGGCGGCCGCTTCGTTGGCCATCTTCAAGCCCAGTCGCTCCCGTCTCCCCGGCTCGGGAATCTGTCCCAACAACACACCGGTAAGTATCCAAATGATCATGCTGCTTTTATTAAAACGGCGCTGAATTTTCTGCTACCTTAAACGAGGGGCCGTGGTTCCTCTCGGCGTAAGGCGTGTCGGATCCCTCCAAGCGGAACGGGGTGCTCTCGATTTCTCCCCATGTCATTAGCGGCGACTCGGCCACGCCTTACACAAGAGAACCATAATGAGGAGATCGAGCCCGCATAAAAAAAACAAACTAAGTGTGTTTGTTGTGTTTCTCACCAGGGGCGGGGGAGGGCGTCCTTTCGAAGCCATAACCGTTCACCGTGGGAGAATCGTGCGGGATCAACTCTTTGCCGTCTGGACCCACCTTACCCTGCTTGAACTGGACAACACAAAATCACAGGGGACATTACTTTTTTTTTTTTTAATATATATGTATATGTACAGTATAGTCAAATGTTGCGTCTGTATTTCATATCTTGATAGTCGTTAGCATTAAGGGACCAAAAGTTATTTTAGTCATCCATCCATCATCTGTGCCTTGTTATTCTATTCACTGTATACATCAGCTGATACAATCAGCTGATTCATCAGTTATCAGAATTTTACTCTGCCAAAAATCTGATTTGGTAATGGCCTAAAACAAAAATCCAAATTGGTCAGGCCAAATTTATTTCGACTCGCATGCGCTTTGCAGCACATAATCCCTTTTTTCTTTTTTAAAAGAAGTTAATTTCAGCAAAGCTTAAATGCGACGGTGAAAAATACAACTTGACGTGTTATCAAGAGGCAGGGGAAGCGGTTTCCACTAGTGGGAAAAGTGCCTAAAAGGTCTCGTTTAAAATCCTTTGGCGGTGAGTGCAATGTGTATACGTAGTCACCTGTGCGTTGAGCGCTGCAGCCTGCTGGATCTGGCTCTTGTTCAGCGCCTTGCTGAACGGGTCACCGGTGAAGCGCGTGTTTTTGTGAACCACCTCGCGTGGTTTCTTGAAGAGCGCGTCGTCGTCTTTGACGCCTAATGCAAGACGCAAGATGGAAAATGGACATTGAATACAAAATTTTGATTGAAATCAAATGCCACAAATTAGTTCCAGTCTCCCAAATGTAGCTCAAGGCACTGCTGTAGCTGTCAAAGTGTGAAAGTCATGAAGTAAACATTTTGTTAGCAGCCAAGCCCTTCCTTTAAACTAAGATTTTTATTCAATTTTTGTTTACCCAAAATGATGATTGAAATTGGACATAATTGTAAACATTGAGGTTCTGCAGCACGCCATGGATGGTTCGTTCCTTTTTTAAACTTAATTGTACCTTCTGGATAGTACATCAAGGCGTTCTTTGCTTTATATTCCCACGTTTCCAGGCCAGCTTTTACACACTCAAGAGCGGCCTTCTCTGGTTGTAGTAAGGCAAGGTTCTGCTCATGACGCTGGGGAGTAAATACACACAAAAAAAAAAAATTAAAAAAAAAAAACATATCAAATCAGTATCAGCCAGGGTCTTCTTTTCCTTTTCTCACAGTGATGTGATACAA